>CAUYRT010038064.1:0-17376 GCA_963574885.1 Lepilemur ruficaudatus | reverse complement strand
TGGGAGGCTGAGGCAGAAGGATTGCTTGAGCCCAGGAGTTTGAAGTTGCTGTGAGCTAGGCTGATGCCACGGCACTCTACCCCTGGAAACATCCCTCTACTATTTCTTAAAAAAAAAAAAAAAAACAGGCTTCAGTGGGGCTGCCACTTGCTTTTTATTTTGCTTGAAAATTTCAGCTCTTGTGACAGTGACACCGAATAGAAGGGGACTCTGAGGGCACTGGTGGCCAGCAGGCAGATGAGGGTGTGGGGACATGAGCATCAGCTAGTCACGGCTGCATTTAAGAAGTGTGACAGTCAATTGTATCTGGTGCTTTTCTCAAAGACAGATTCAGGGATACAGTCGTTCATTAAAAGCAAAACAGGTGACTTCTTTCTAAGATTCTCCTGTGGGAACAATGGCAGCGTCAACGAAATGCAGTTCCCGGGCCATTCATCTTTTCATGCTCGGGTCATACATTACTGATGCACACATCATGTACACGGATCCTTCAGCATTGCTGCGTACCCGACCACCCTCTATAAAAGGGTTTGGGGAATGATCGTCAAAGTCCCAGGTTCTAAGTTAAGTAAATGTGGGCAAAAATGAATCTGTAAATAGTCATTGTTTCTACTAAGTCTTTGCAGCAAACTGTCACTGGGGTCTCCAGCAGAAGGAGTGGGAGGAGTAGAGCTTCCGGACGGGAGGTGGCCTCCCGGTGGGTCCTGGGGTGGGGCCTCCGCGCTCTGAGGGCTCTGGGGGCTTTTGTGAAGGGGGCGTGACGGAGAAGTGATGGGGAAGCCGTCCACACTGAGGGGGTGGGAGACACCCCCAAGACAGCTGCTTCCATGCCCCGCAGGCCATGACTGGATTTAATGGCAGAAGTCCTGCCACAACGCGGGAGACGAGAGCCTGTGCCAGCGCGTGCAGAGGCGAGAGAACTGGCAGGTGGTTACCCGGGCTGGGAAGACGTAATGGCCGCGGAGGGCGGCTTTGAAAGAGACGCTGTTGCCTCGTGGTGCCCTTCTGAAAGCCAAACAGTAATGCGGAAATGCTGGCCTTGTTCATCACTACGGCGGATGAAATCAACGATCCTAAAGAGCTTGTCCGCGGCTGGCTTCCACACGTGAAGCCGCGCTCTGCGACCGTGTGGCTGGAACTCAATGCTCAAGTCCTGCGCTGGCTCCCACTTAACTCTGGCGCTCTCTGGAGTGAGCGGAACGCGTTGAGGCTTTGCAATTTCATTTGTGGCAGAGGCTCTAGCATTTTCTGTTTCTGTGCAAATTTCGTGAAGCAGAATTGCTTACGTATTTCTTCTCTGCCCTCACAGAGAGCGGAGTTTCTTCCAGACTTAACCGAGGCATGTACAGCTCTTTGGCTGTGTCCCTTGCCATGATTATTAACTATCAGTGTGTGATGTGGGTCTGCATATTTTCCTTTGTTGCGTGAACTAAAAAATTTAAGCCTCCTGGCTAACTGAATGGACTGGACTCCCTCTTGGTCAAGAGGAATCCCCACCCACCCCTGAAAAAACTTAGAGCTAAGTTGCCTGCCCTAAGAAGAGAGATCAGCCATGCCCAGTTACATCCCATCTCTTTTGAGTTATTCTTTGTAACTATAATATACAAAATCATGGGCTAGGCATGGTGGCTCACGCCGGTAATACTAGCACTCTGGGAGGCCGAGGCAGGAGGATCATTTGAGCTCAGGAGTTTGAGACCAGCCTGAGCAACAGTGAGACCCTGTCTCTACCAAAAATAGAAAAAATTAGCCGGGCACAGTGGCACATGCCTGTAGTCCCAGCTACCCGGGACGCTGAGGCAGGAGGATTGCTTGAGCCCAGGAGTTTGAAGTTGCTGTGAGTTAGGCTGACGCCATGGCACTGTAGCCAGGGCAACAGAGTGAGGCTCTGTCTCAAAAAAATAAAAATAAAAAAAAAAGAAAAAATACAAAATCATTAACAGGCCTAAGGCCGTGTAAGACAAAGGTTAAACCACACCTGCAGGCCATTGACTTAACAGGTCACTTGAGTCTGGGCATATGTGGGTAGCTTGTCTCTGATTAACAGAATTCTTTCTCTTAAAACATTGCAAGCCTTTAGACAAAGCTTCATTTCTTTAACCAGTTACAAATCAAAGAATCTTTAAACCCACCTATAACCCGTAAGCACCTGCTTCGAGATGTCCTGCCTTTTCGGGCCAGACCAATGTCTGTCTTCCGTGTATTAGCTTCTGACTGTACATGTAACTCCTGTTTCCTTGAAATGTATAAAACCAAACCGTAACCGGACCACAGCGAGACCACTTGCTCAAGGCTTCCTGGGGGTGGCTCTGGGCTGTGGTTGCACATATTCAGCTCAGAATAAACCTTTTAAAATTGTTTCACAGAGTTTGGGTTCTTTTCTGTTGACAGTTGCATTGATATTTCCATGTTGCAATTTTTAGTGTGGGTGTGAAAAAAATTAATCTTGGGCTGAAATTAGCATATAATTTTTTTTAACTAGTCCCAGATTTTAAAACTTGAAATAAAATTCAAACTCATTAATTACTGGAAACATAACGTTTAGAAAGAAAGAAAAAAAAAACTCATTGGATTTTTCCATGCTTTTGTGAACTCTTTTTTTTTTTTTTGAGAAAGCATCTCACTCACTTGCCCAAGCTCAAGTGCCGTGGCATCAGCCTAGCTCACAGCAACCTCAGACTCCTGGGCTCAAGCAATCCTTCTGCCTCAGCCTCCCTAGAAGCTGGGACTACAGGCATGCGCCACCATACCCGGCTAATTTTTTCTATATATATTTTAGTTGGCCAATTAATTTATTTCTATTTTTAGTAGAGACAGGGTCTCACTCTTGCTCAGGCTAGTTTCCAATTCCTGACCTTCAGTGATCCTCCTGCCTCGGCCTCCCAGAGTGCTAGGATTACAGGTGTGAGCCACCGCGCCCGGCCCTTTTTGAACTCCTGTAATGGAGTTCTGATCACAGTTTACATAAAGTGGCCAACAGATGGCGAAAACAATCAACAGGCATGTATTGGCGCCTGACTCCGGAGCCCAGCACGGGAGGGCTGAGAGCGGGGGAATGCGGAGGGCCAAGCGCCTCCTGCTGCCAGGAGCCGACTCCCTCAGGGCACTCATCCGCTCACCAGGGCGCAGCTCTTGTGGCCCAACTGCCACTCAGAGGTCCCACCTCAACACTGCTACAAGGGCAGTTAAATTTCAGCTTGGATCTGCAGGCGAACCTCACACCCACAGCTTAGATGGGTTCATGGCCGTGCCTGAGACATGCGCCACTGCGGCGGGGGCTCCACCTTTGCAGGACTAGGGCTGAAAGAACGTCTCTCTCAGTCATGCTGAAGGAGCTGACAGGTGGCACACTGGCCCGATAGCACCGAGTGCTGGGTCCAGCCAGACCTGAAGCCACCACCCCAGTCTTTTTCAAAGTGTTTACCTTGAAATGATACTAAGAGAAAGGCTGAAAATAGTGGAGAGTCCCAGTGTAGACTTCACCCAGCTAATATGGTATGTCACCGCAGCACAATGATCAAAACTAAGACGTCATGGGCAGCAGTATGACGCCAACTACAGCTGTTGTTCGGATTTTAGCAATCTGGGTTTGTCTGCTTTCTTCACGAGGAGAATAAGGTTACCTGAACTGCTGTGTCCTCCCAGAGCACCTCTCACGGTATGTGATGTTGATGTGTCATCACTGCTGAGGTTCATTTTGATCACCCAGTTAAGGTGGCAACTGCCAGCTTTCTCCACCACTAAGTTATTATTTTCCCTGCAGATTAGCATCTTTCAAGCTAGGCAAGGGTCCTGTTTCCTAAACTTTTGCCCACCCGTGTTAGGGTACATCAGGGATCTTGCCTGTGCCAACTGCAGTGTCCTGATGACGACTTTCCGTGTCCCTGCTTCCTTCTGCACGGGTGGATGTCCTCCCCCGGAGACCCTGTCCCTCTGCACCTGCTTGCTTGCTCATCTGTGCCAGCACCGGCTCACAGGCAGCTGTGCATTCTGTGGGTCAGAATCTAGCACTGTTGTTGTTTTCTTGCTCAAATTGACCCTTTTGGCCGTCGCAAGCTCTTCCAGGTTGGCTCCCGAGTCCTTAGACGGGGCCCCCTGCGGCCCCAGCTTCTGAGAGCACAGCCTCACTCCCTGCCTCGCAGCGCTCCGGGCGCACTCGTGTTCCCTGCCCCCGCCCTGGACTCGCCCCCGCGCCAGGCAGCCCCGGTTCCTTCCACAGAGCGCACTCCGTTCTTTCGTCTCATCCAGGCCAACCAACCCTTTATTTGGTCTAAACCAGCTGGACTTCCGTGGTTCAGCAGCAGTAAGGGATGAGCAGGGACCGGACGCTCCTCTGAACAGCTGGGTGATGAGTGAGTCCCCCACGTCTGGGGCCGGGGTTGGGGGAAGCGTGCCTGCCCAGGAAGACGCGAGTCTTGTTCCGGGAGCCCTGACCACCACCCCTGCCATGAACTGACACATTAACAGACTCAGGAGTGAGGGAGACGCAGAGATCTTTTAGAGGCCTCATTTCTACCTTTTATTCAGCAGCACAGACTGAGACAAGTGATCCTTCCAGTTAGGCTGGGTTTGCCGGGAGCATAGTAGAGAGAAAAGGGGAAATGCCAGCCGTGGTCAAGGGCTGAGACAAGGACGGGACCCCAGACAGTCAGGAGTCACGTCTCTCCTCGTTCCTTACGGAAGATTACAGGAGTGCATCGCCCGAGACAGAGGCGTCAAGTCCTCTGTTTGTCCCAACTTGATGACAACCAGAACTTTTCAGAGAAGAATTTGTGCTTTTGGACCTGGGCTATTTTCTGGAGGTCACGTCACACTGACCACTCTGAGACCCTCCCAGGGCGACGCAGCTGTTGTCAGGTCCCCAACAAGCCCCAGGACTGACCATTTTTAGCTGCCGGTGCAGGGAGCTCCACCACGGGGCTGCTGGACACACTCGTGTCCCTCTCAGAAGTCTGTATGGCTGGACAGGCGGGAGAGGGGAGGGGTGCCCGCTCTCCCGAGCACGTCGGAAGAGGGCGAGGGCAGAGCTGCAGTCGGAGGCAGCACTCCACGGGGACTGGCCTCAGTCCTTCAGCTGAGACACCTCATGCAGGTACGCGGCCAGCATCTTGGTGCCTTCTATGTAGTTATGCCTGACGGAGAAGAACACATCACCGAGTCGGGCGGGCGAACGGGATTCCTCCGTGCCCAGGTGCACACTGTGCTATTCTTGGGGCGCCCCCAGCCCGGCTTGGTGGTCCTGAGTCCTGCTGGTCCTTGGAACTCGGCTGCCTGACTCTCAAGTGCAGGTTCTGTGTGACTGCCCACCCCAGGGACCAGCCCTGGCCCCGGTCTGAGAGGACGTAGGGGTCAGCCCTCTCGCCCTAGTGGCAGGTGTCACGCCTTGATCTCCGCCCCACTGTGCGTCTGTCTTTAGAGACCAGACCTCCACTCACACCTCGTAACCGGGTCCATCTCCCCCTCCTCCTCCACAGGGCCTCTGCCTCAGTCCCCGACTGTCTGTCTTGGTTACTGCAAGATGGACCCTTGTCTTCTGGAGACAGATGCCTCTCCCTGAATGGCCTGTGGGTCCCCTGCCTGCCTGGGCCCCTCCCGCTGCTGCTGTCTCAGATGCTGCCCCTGTCCCTGTGGGTGAAAAGAGTCCCCAGTGCGTCTGCCTCGGTCAGGAACGTGTAAAAGTGGCAGCGCATGCAGTTGGCAGTGGCATCATGACTTTCCAGAAAGGAAAAGCAGGGAGGGTTTCATGAGCGGTAGGTGAATATGAGCACGGAACCCCGGCTGAACCTGGTTTTCACCACTGCCCCGCCCGAGGCCCATGCCCTCCGCCTGCGCCTCCCGCAGCAGCGCACAAGGGCTCGGCGAGGCCAGGCCGGAGGGGCAGCCACGCGGGAGCCGACCTGGGCTCAGGGCCCAGGTGCCCACATCTCACCTGTTGAGCTTTTCGTTCTGGGAGTGAGCACCGTCATCTGCTGACCCCACAGGCAACAGCATGACATTCTTGCCCGTGGCCTCCTGAAAGGTCAGGGTCACAGGAATACTGCCGCCTTCCCTGGTCAAGTCTGGTTCAACACCAAACACTGGGAGAAAGGCAAGAAAAGAACCAGTGAACTTTGGGGCCCGGGGTTGGGGATCCGTCACGGAGCCACTGCCCAGTAACTGCACTTGAGGCTGGCTGGTGGCAGCGTCCATCCCACACGCTGGCTCTCCTCATCCAACTTAACTGTGTGCCCTGCAGCACTACGGTGTCACCGACACAGCCATGAGCCCACATGATACGACAATGTCACTGATGTAGCTACAAGCCCATGTGATACAACAGTGTCACTGATGTAGCCACGAGCCCATGTGATATAACAGTGTCACTGATGTAGCCACGAGCCCACGTGATACAACAGTGTCACTGATGTAGCCACAAGCCCATGTGATATAACAGTGTCACTGATGTAGCCACGAGCCCATGTGATACAACAGTGTCACTGATATAGTCACAAGCCCATGTGATATAACAGTGTCACTGACGTAGCCACGAGCCCATGTGATATAACGGTGTCACTGATGTAGCCACAAGCCCATATGATATAACAGTGTCACTGATGTAGCCACGAGCCCATGTGATACAACGGTGTCACTGACATAGCCACTAGCCCGTATGATACAACAATGTCACTGATGTAGCCACAAGCCCATATGCCGATGATATCACAGAGTATTGCTGACATAGCCATGCACAACAGAGTCCTATCAGACACGCTAAGCGCCCCGGCACGTGTCCCACCTGTTTTCAGGGCTCTTCTCCCAGCCACATAATGAGGATGGTTGAAGTCGGATACCCAGGGCTTCCCACCGTGGCCCATGTACACCTTGAACTTGTTGGGGCTGTGCAGTTCAGTAAACTTCTTGGTCAGGTAGCTCGTAACCTAAACCACAGACAGAAGAGACACACGGTTTTTTATAAGGTTGGCATTTGATCCCATGCTAGTGGCCTGCGATGAGTCTGCTACAACGGGTCTACAGTGGGCAGAAAACAAGTCTGATGAGTCCGCAACGATGGGCCTGCGACCAAGAGTCTACGATGGGCCTGCGGCGGCTCTGCAACGAGCCTGTGATGGGTCGAGCAGCCCACGATGGGTCTGGGTCCACAGTGAGCCTCACTTTCTACTACTTAATACTGATCTGTCTAACTGCAATAATGGAAAGAGCAAGAAACGAAATTTGTTTTATCAAGAAACAAAATCCAGTTATTTGAAGGTAAAAGGCAATGTTTTAATCTCAGGCAATTCACCCTTTACAAAGACATTCCAAATGATAATATTTAAAGTAAGTTTACCTTCCCAAGATGCCTTTTAAAAACAGTAAAAAAGAGAAAAGAAATTAAGTTTAAAAATGATGTTTTCTGCCTTGCTTTATGTTAAGCATTAAGTGTTTGTGTCCCCTCAAATAATTGTATCCATATATTGAAGCCTTAACCCCCAATATTACCGTATTTGGAGATAGGCCTTAATGGAAGATTAAATAATTAACGTGTGAGACAAAGTTGCGCACGTAAGAATCCACGTTTGCTCAGTTCTGCTCTCCACAGAGTTTCACAGGCCAGACTTGGCCGTGAGCTCTCCAGAAAGACACTCCGAGGACAAGACAGGACAGAGCGCACGGCCCCACGGCCGCTGCCTGAGTCGCTGCACTCCTTAAGAGACAAAGAGCCTGGTCTTTGCCTTTTCCTGCACGTAGACAACGTCTGAGGGGCCAGTGACTACGCCTCTGCCACCCGTAACCGGATGCTCTGACACCCAGGCTCTGATGCGGTCCCGCCCGCCTGCACTTCAGGCACGTCTGATGTGATTCTCGGGGGCTGAGGCCGCTGCCTGCACGCGAGCTGTGAGCCTAAGCGCTGCCGCGGCCCGTCTGAGAGAAGCCCTCTGCTAAAGGGCTCTCCGGGCTGTCGGCCTCTGTCTACAGTGCTCAGCAAGCCTTCCGAGTCAAACTAACTTCCGTCCTTCCGAGGCTTGCCTTTCTTTCCTTAGCCGACGAAGGTTAAATGAGGTCGGAAGGATCAGTGTCCTGCTGAGGACAGACAGCCGAGCGCTTGCTCTCTCTGTCCCGGGAGGATGCGCCAGGAGGCGGCTGTCCGCAGCCAGGAAGAAGAGGTCCACACTTGCCGGCATTTTGATCTTGGAGTTTGCAGCTTCCACAGCTGTGAGAAATACGTTTCTGTCACTTAAGCCACTGGTCTGTGGTGTTCATTATGGCAGCCCGAGCTGACCGAGACACTTTATAAAAAGGACCACAGACTCGGCTTCATCCAGACCTGAGACGGAGCGAGGCTGACCCAGGACACCTTCTCACGGCAAGACCTCACTTTCCAGCGTGGAGAGCAGCCCTCCCCTCCTGTTCCCAACGGGAAGACACACATCCATCTGGTCACGACATCTTCTTGGACGAGGGTGGCGGCTCGGCAAGGCTGGCCGACCCGCAGCCACCGAGTCCCCCTCCACCCTGCCTGTCACCACGCTGAGAGACGGCAGCGCCCTTGGACTCTGACCAGAACATATTTGGCCCAAAACAGCATTTGACTTGGAGCCTTGGAGCGAGGTGAGGTCAGAGGTCGGATTCGGCATGCCTCAGCAGTAGCAAAGGTCACTTCCACACCATGATGCTGTTTATGTGGCCTTTGTTTCTGATAAGTTTCTGAATTGCTTACCCAAGTGATCACCGAGCCGGCAAGAGCCAAGCAGCGGGACGCGTGGGTTTTTGTCCTAGTAAAGGCCTTTTGTCACCTACGTCTCCCATGTGGCCCCCGGCCCCAGCCCGAGTCCCTGTGCCCCCACTTGCCTGCTCGCTGACGACTTCGGGAGTCATGTTCGGCACGAGCCTGATGGAGAACTTGCCAATCACTTTCCTGGGAATCACCGTCTTGGCCCCCGCCCCGGAGAAGGCGCCTTCGATGCCGTGGAGGGACAGGGACGGGTACCGCCACCGGTGCATGAGGATGTCTTTCTGCAGGAAACAGCAGGGCATTGGGAGCAGCTCAGGCGTTTGGCGCCAGCCCTGTCTGCTCACCGGGAGACGGAACGTTGGCAGCGAATCAGCTGTGCAGGGACAGGGCCTGGCCTGGGGTCCCGACACCCACTGGCAGGAGGTACCGACACGCGGACCCCCTCCCAGGCAGGGCTGGTTAGAGCCCACCCCAAAGGCGCTCGGGAGCTGCCACAACACCATGAAGGCGGCCTCTGCCCAGGTCTCAGCAGCTGCTGGCGTGGCTCCCACCGCCTCTCACCGCAGCCTGGACGGCTCAGGTTTGCCCAGTGCAATAAGGAGTGCCTCGGGCCGGAGAAGACGGTGCCCGAGGAACCCAGAGGGTCACGGTCTCACCTACATCAGGGCTCCTGAGGAGCCAGAGGCTCCAGGGGATGCAACACAGGCCACGAGCTGACCCTCCCAGGCCCGGGGCGCAGAAGGAGCGCTTGTCCCTACGAGAGAGGAGAGGCAGCTGCCCCGTGTCCCGGTGTGGCCCTGTGAATACTGACAGGCACCGTCCCCCATGGCCTGGGCACAGGTAGGAGGCAGCTTGTTTCCCCAGCATACAACCGACACTATGACTTTCTACATGTGTCCCAAAGGCAGGAGAGTGTATGCAGCCACCTAAAGAAGCTTCCAGAAGGTTCTTGGGACTTAGCCACTTAACCTGTGGACTTCTCATTGTTTGTGAACCAAGGTGCTCAGTGACATCTGGAAGGAACACACAGGCCTTAGCATACCCTACCTAGAAGCAAACACGAGCCCGAAGGAACAGGGCAGGAGGAACAGAAGTTTGCTCAGAACCTGGCTTTCCCAGACTGGGCCCTCCCATGACAAACCCACCCCGGTCCACGGCGTCACTGTCTGGGCGACTGCTGGAGGTGACCTGCTCTTCCTATCCCAGAGGACCCTCCCTGGGGTGCCGTGCGTCCCAGGGCCCCCGCCGCTGCCTGCAACGGCCTCACTGGTCTCCCTGCTGCACAGTTTCAGCCCCACGCCTCCACCCGTAATCGTCCCCAACGTGGCATCCCGCGAGCTCACGGGCTTGCCACAGCTGCCCGTCTCCAGGGTGACTCCGGGGCCTCTCGCAGACCGAGGACCTTCACTCCAGGCATCGCAGTCTCATTCCCAGGCCTCTCCCTGCTGCCCGGCAGGCCCGTCCCCAAACAGCAGCCATGGTCACGGCAGCCTCGCCCCCTCCTGTGATGCGCCGTGGAGGCTCAGCCGCTCCCAGGCCCGCGACCATCCCCTTGTGCACCCACAGCCTTTCATGCCACCCACGTGGGCCTCAGCACGTCCTTCTGCGGTTCTGGGAGAGACAGAACTCAGGGCCACGCGGGGGCCCACACAGCGCAGGCTGTCGCTGGACTCAACGCTGGCTAAGTCGAAGGTGCGGAACTCACAGCTACACCTCAGAAACCGAGAACTAACTAGGAGAACAGGCAAGACACAGTTTTCCCCAACAATTAAGTAAATATTGACCAAACAGCCTCCACCCTGGCGCTCGGCTCTGGTGCAGCTTAAAGAATCTCGGCCCCGTGGTGACGAGGTCTCCCCACGAACACAAACACGGGAAAGCCACCTGGGCAGGAGACAGCCCCGCGCTGAATCCCACAGCTCCTCCAGCTGTCAAGAGCGGACTGTGACATTCTAACACACCTAACGACGCGCGGCCTGGTCACGTCCTGCCTGCGGACTGTCTGCACCGCCTGCTGACGCCTGTGTGCTCCAGATTCCAGCTCCTCCCCTCGGGGACCCCGGACATGGGACGGGCAACGCAGGCCTGGCAGATGCGCCCGCGAGACCCCGAGCCCGCACCTTGCAGCCGTGCAGGAGGGTCTGGGCGCCCACGTCCCTGGCGAACTCCTCCATGTCGAAGTCGATGTGGTCGTAGAGCGCGTGCTCCTCCTCCGTCACGGCGGCCACAGCCTCGTTAATGCCGGGGATGAGGATGTTCCCCTTCCTGTCTACCAGGGAGCCTGCGGAAGGCGGAAGAGGGTCACAGCGTGCACGACAGGCAGCACAAAAGCTCCGGCTCCTTCCCGCACTGGCCGGGGACGTTTAATCCCCGTAACAGCCAAGGGCCAGTGTCACTCGCTTGCTCACGCACGGAGACTGGGGGGCAGGCGGCCCACAAACCGTCCCCTGTCACAGACCGGGACCCACGTCGAGCACCCCGGCTCCACACAGGTGTGCTCTGACACCCACCTCACCGCCCCGAATCGTTTTCATGCATGTCCGCGGGAAGCAAGCGGCTCCCACGCTGAGTGAGACAGAGCAGACCCCGGCCCCAGAGAGTACGCTGCCATCACAGGGCCACGGGGGAGCCACACCAGGAAGGGGGGTGGGTGGTTCTTGCTCTCAAAGAGCTGTCGGAGCAGAAGGCCCAACATGGGGTGGTTATGAAGTAAAACGGGCCAAAGCAAATGCCCTTGGGAGACGTGGAAGACGACAGAGCCCGGGACAGATGGGGTCACGTGACTCGGGGGACCGGTCAGGACTTGGGGAGCCTGAGTGGGTGGGGACGGTCCGGGAGGGTCCCAAGCGTCAGGTGCCAAGACGCAGCGGGGGTGGGGGGGGTCTTAGAGGGAGTTGGGGGAGGAAAGGTCAGAAACGAGCAGAAGCTGGTTCACGCAGAAGGCGGACACGACCCAGTGCTGATGACAGACAGCCTGGAGGGGATGCCCGGGCACCTCCCCCCGTCCCCACGGCGCTGACCCGACGCCAGCCCCGGCTTACCCATCAGCGAGATGAGATCGGTCATGGCCTCGTGCACCGAGCCCCCGTACACCCCCGAGTGGAGGTCCTTGTCGCTGCACTCCACCTGGGCGGGGACAAAGGCCGCTTTATCTGGCTGCTCAGTGCGAGCTTGGTTTTATCATGTGACAGTACCTTGAACAAAGAGCACTTATGAGACCCTAATATTTTCCAGATCCAAATTTGCTCCCTCAAGGACCAAAGCAAGGCTTTTCCCAAATTAAAAAACTTAGGTAGGAACAAAAACCACTCTTGGGTATGCGAACCGTGGGGAAACTGGATACGCTCGCCCAGGTGAAGTATGCGCAGGGCAACCCCTCTACCGCTCAGCGCCTCTTCCAGAAGTTTCACAAAGACCCTGCCTCTGCGTGCCAAGGGGCAACGCCCAACAAGAACAATGACGAGCGGGGACCGGAGCCCCAGGACCTGGGCTTGGATCTCACCCCCCACCTCGAGTCAGGTGTCCAGGGTGAGGTGGCCAATGTCTGTGAGCCTTGTCTCATCTCTGTGTCACACATGGGCAGGGGACCGGTGTCCCCATGAAGCCCGGAGTGAGCGCGCAGCGCGGCAGCTGCACCATCTCCTGCGCGGCTCTGGCCATGAAGGGCTTCCACCGACAGGTCTAACTTAACCACGGCCCCGGGCTGCGGGACCCTACCCTCATCTGGGAGGTGACCACCAGAGTCTGGCCCAGGCCCAGCCTTTCCCGTGCTCTGGAACCCTCAGTTTCCCCTTTACCCACCGCAGTGTCCCGCAGCCCTTGGGTTCCCTCAGTCACGGGATCGGAGCTTAAGCGCGAATGTACGAATATTTCAACTTCTAAAAGGGAGTGTTTCTAAAATGCTTTGCGCATGTACGTCTGAGACTAGCATTTAATCTTTTCTCGGTGGCTCCGAGGCCACATCACAAACACCAAGGTCCTGACGACGGACGGCACTGCGAAGCCGAGTCGCCATCAGTGTAGCGCCGCTGCCCACACCTGGCCATTGCCGCGGCCATAGAAGCCGCGAGCCGGGCGCTGAGCAGGCTCTGGGCTTCCCCTGAGTGTGGCTGACTCCTGGGGACTCGCCTGCTTTGGGGTAGGAAGAACAGGGAGACTTGGGGGTGGCGGAGTGTGAAATGAAGCCTCGGGCGCGGCACCGCACCTCGATGAAGAAGTAGCAGATGCCCCTGAGGCCGTAGGTGATGCACGGCTTCTTCTTCCCCAGCCAGTAGTTATCGGAGATGCAGACGTAGTCCACGTCTTTAAAGAATGTGTCCTTCTGTGCAAAGATCAGCTCGTCCAGACCCTCGGAGCCTGACTCCTCCATGCCTTCCAGGCAGAACCGGATGTTCACAGGAACCTCCTGCGGGCAAGAGACGGCGTGAGCAGATCCCCAGCTTTGCCGTGCTTTCCTTCTAGAAACCACACACAGGACTACTCCACAGATCAACCGCAGAGCCTGCCCTGTGCACCGGCTGGCGGCCCCTCCCCAGCACTGGCCTGCCTGAGCCCGTCCTGGCGGGGGGCTGTCCACACACCAGAGTCCCCGCGCTCAGCGTGGGCAGCGCAGCTTTCCCTGCAGAGCTGGGTGGCAACCGGCAGCCTCACGCTGTCTGGAGCATGCTCTGTGGTTTTACGGGAGCTCCCCTTACTCTGGGGCTCCCCTCCAGGGATGAGAAAATGAGGTTGCTCATGGAACTCATGACTCACCAAAGGCCACGCAGGTTAAGAAACGGCAGGGCCTAAATTTGAACTCAAGTCCCAAGCCATGCCCAGGGGACACTGTTCTCTAGATGCTTCCTCCCTGCCCCCCTCCTCCTCTTCTGCCCCACACGAAACCTTCCAGAACACCTCAATCTGTGCAACGGGTCTACATGGAACTGCTCTGAGAGGCTCTGCCTTGTACCCGGCCACCACTGAGCCAACAAGGGGTCGCCCCAGACCTCAAAGTGCCTCTGCCACAGCTGAGGCTGAGGGCTTCCTAGCTCCTGTGCCCACCACGCAGAGCTGGCCACGCCGGGCCTGGGCAGGCGGTTCTGGGCAGCACCTCCCTGCTGTGTAAAATGACCCCTGGACCAGAGGGTCAGAGACCCTTTTCAGAGCTGATACCCCACTCTTTTACAAAAATGCTCAACTTATTATTTTATCATGATGTGAGATAAAAGCAAGATGCAAAACTGTCTGTACAACATGACCACGAGGAGGCTAATATGAATTGAAAATCTTGGTAAATAACAAAATCCTCACAGTCTTCGAGGGTTAGGATTTAGGCAAGTTTTTCTCTCCACTTTTCCGTATTTTGCCAACTTTTAATAGTGGACGGATATTTCATAGTTATATGGATATCCAATATTGGATATTTCATAGTTAAGGAAATAGATTTTTAAAAAATAAAATTTATTTTTAGGAGGACATAAACCACCCGGAGTGAGTAAGGGCTCTGTCCAACGCCACGAAGCCCGTGTCATATTCTGGCAAGTGGCCGCACTCACAGGGACAGTCAACGACTGATTATTCACATTTCACGCGCTGGCAGAAACTGTGCAGAGTCATCAATATCATGACCTTTGAGCGTCTGTAAAACAATTAAACTTCTAATGTTTCCTAAAGCTGGAAAACAAACATGTAATCTCAAGTCTGAGTCAGCTGCGCTGACACAGGCCTGGGCGGCCAGCGTCCTCCAGCTGCCGCGTGAGCAGACGCTCATCTCTGTGTTGTTCGCATGGAATCAGTGGGTCGGGCCACGCTCGCGTGGGGCGTACCTGGCCTGTCTTCTGGTAAGCTTCCAGGGCGTTCAGCCAGCCGGCCACCGGTCCCTTGTCGTCGGTTGAGCCTCTCCCATACAGCTTGCCTAGGACAGCAACCGGCAAGTTCACAAAGTTAGGACCACGACGAAACTGAAGGGAGCGTGTCTCAGGGGAACACCTGATAACGCCCAGGCGCGACCACACACGGCGCCCGAGTGAGGCTGCCCTTCACGTAGGGAGCCCTGGGTCTCCACCCAACGCCATTGCTGGAATTTACTGGAGAATTCGCCAGGATCCCAGAGGCAAGTCATGTGGACACCTCCCCCTCTGCCGTGGTGGTCGCGTGCTGCTTGGATGGCAGCGCCGGCTGGTTAGTGCATTAAAACCACCGGCCGTGAGCAACTTGGGCCAGAGAGCCCGGGCACACTCAGGAAACATGCTGCACCGTTATTAAAACCGTTATCAAAAAAGAACTACAAATCTCACCTTGCCCAACTTTGACAATTAATTGAATAAAGAATGGAACTTATTTATTGTTATTCTCCTTCTTTCTTTGTTATCACTTTGAAAACTAGAGGATCTGATATTGCTTCCAGTGAGAGTAATCGGTGCCCGTCATTCGCTCCACACTTGCTTCTGGGACCGTCACAGAGGCAGACGCTGGGCTGGGAAGCCGACAACGTGATCGGAAGAGGAGCTCAAACCCTCACCCACCTCCTCCACACGACCCAGGGGTCAGCCTCATGGCGTCAAGCAAGGAAGGCGGCTGCACGCGGCTTGCTGCGCTCAGGCTCGACACCTCGCCGGGCCTCGCTCGCACGGTCCTGGCCAGTCTTGCACTTCCTTGCGCTCAGACTGCGTTAAAGGTCAGGTGGCTTCAGGATGGCCCACCCCGAAGGAGCGTGAGGCCCAAAGCCATCACTACCTTAGCAATTTCCTTTTATAAACTAAACTCAACTTTTCACAAAAGCGGAGGATCAAATGCAAGCTCACCTAGAAAAGGTCCTCATCCCTACTTGTGACAAACACTGAGCCACTGTGGTGGTGGCACGGTGCCTGCCGGCTCAGAGGCGTGCCACAGACCGGGAGACAAACTTGGCCTGCTCCCCCCGCCCCAGGGCTCCATGGCAAGGAGGGGGCAGCACATGGCCGATGCTCGCCACCAAGCTGCTCCACAGTGAGGAGCTCATCTAGGTCCATCGACAGCGCAGGGTCCCCTGAAGGTGGGACTCGGGAGGGGCTGAGGGGAGGATGCCCAGGGGCCGGCCTCACAGTGGACCAGGTGGTGGTGACCGGTGCTGACACCCGTGCAGGTGTGCAGGCGGGCCGGGGGAGGAGGCACGCAGGCTCCCGGGGGCTGCGTGAGGTCCCTCGCGCTGTGCAGGTGGGAGGTGCAGAGACAAGTTCTGCTCCGGACAGAGCGAGTCCACGTGCTTGAGAGCAGCCACATGGACCTGCGGCCTGATGCCCACGAGGAGCCTGAGTGCCCACGGAAGGCCAGTCCCACGGTTACTCTAGTCAGTAATCACCCGGGGTGAGGACAATGGTACGGGATTAAACTCTGTAAGACGCTGCTCTGAGTAAAGTCGTTTTTCAATTGTGCACAGTAGCAAACAGAACCTCACTGAGCCGGGAAGGGTCTGAACAGACCCGACGATCCAGTCCGAAGGGGTTTGATGAGAGAGTCGGGAACTTCGCCCAGGGGGACGAGGCACAGAGGAAGGTCAAAGCCTGTCACGTCCAGAAACATGTGGACACTCAGAAATGGAAGCAGAAGGACCTTCACACCAATCAGGGACAGGGAGAAAAGGGGCAGCCTACTCGGGTCCCTCGGCATGCACAGGAGGCCCACAGGTGCCCTCGAGGAAGCGCTGGCCGTGAACCACAGTGACACAGCCACTCTGATGCCGGCAGGCCAGGAGGGAGGACTCAGCTCCTAGATGCGGCAGGTGGCAGGTGCTGGTCCCGAGACACACCCCGGGGCAGCTGCCGGCCGGGGCTGCCCTGCCTCAAGTCAGGGCATGTGTCCCGAGAGGAAGCGGCGGTGATAAAGGGAAGCCTGGGGGTCCCGGCCACGAGGACCCCTTTCCACAAAAAAGGCCGGTTTCTGAAGTTTCAACCCTAAGGCTCTCGAGAGAAACTTCTGCGTCGTGTTAAAAACAAGCCGTACTGGCGAGAGAAAGCACGAGACCGTGGGTGACTTTCCGAGGGTAACGCAGCGCTCACCGTCGCGCTCCACCAGGGTGAAGGGCTCGCTGTCCCAGCCGTCCTCCAGCGCCGCGGGCTGCACGTCCAGGTGGCCGTACACGCACACCGTCTTCTTCTGCGGGTCGGAGCCCAGCTTGCCGAGCAGGATGGGAGGAAGGGGGATCTCCGAGCCGTCGGGGAGCTGCGAGCACGGAGGAACGTCAGCAAGGACAGCCTTGGTTTGAGACACGCGGCATTCCCGGCAGACACTAAAACACCTTGAGCTTTCTTATCTGCGCTCACGAACCAACCTCTGCTGTAGAGTTCAACATCATGCTGTTTAGCGCAGTCATTAACTAATGAGAGTTGACTTTCCTGTAATCCAGAGCACATAAGCTCAGTGACGTTTACCGACCACGGGCAGTTGCAAAATTTTTAAAAGGCTGATTTTTAACTTTATGTAACAAAGGATGAAGCCTGGTCTTGGCAACTTAGTTCATTATTTTCTGAAAAGATGGTTAAGAACAACTACAGTGTTTTTGGTTCTTTTTTTTTTTGGAGACAGAGTCTCACTCTGTTGCCCAGGCTAGAGTGCCGTGGCGTCAGCCTAGCTCACAGCAACCTCAAACTCCTGGGCTCAAGCGATCCTCCTGCCTCAGCCTCCTGAGTAGCTGGGACTACAGGCAC
>CAUYRT010038062.1:0-69037 GCA_963574885.1 Lepilemur ruficaudatus | reverse complement strand
AAACATTGACTATCTGTTTGAAGGACACTGGTCTTGCTTCTCTAAAGCAGAAGGTCTTTTTTTTTTTTTGAGACAGAGTCTCACTCTGTTGCCCGGGCTAGAGTGCCGTGGCATCAGCCTAGCTCACAGCAACCTCAAACTCCTGGGCTCAAGCAATCCTTCTGCCTCAGGCTTCCGAGTAGCTGGGACTACAGGCATGTGCCACCATGCCCGGCTAATTTTTTCTATATATTTTTAGTTGGCCAATTAATGTCTTTCTATTTTTAGTAGAGATGGGGTCTCGCTCTTGCTCAGGCTAGTTTCGAACTCCTGAGCTTGAGCGATCCGCCTGTCTCGGCCTCCCAGAGTGCTAGGATTACAGGCGTGAGCCACCGCGCCCGGCCCAGCAGAAGGTCTTAAGTTTGAGCTCCATGGATAGGATTAGGGAGACCATGGACCCTCTAAAAGTAAATGCAAATTTTTATGTAAATGCCCAGGTACACTAGAGCATCCAAAGCTCCATGACTCAAAAAATGTTAAAGGAACCACTGTCCTAAGAGGACCATAAGCTGCTTTCCTAGAGCAGAGACGGAGTGTGTCTTGAACAGCTTTTTTGTTTCCCTCAGTAGCTAGCCAAGGGCTAGACTCTCCTCGAATTGCTGAAAGCCTCCCCTTAAAGAGACCAATGTCTCCTGATTTCCACTGTGCTCATCTAGCACAGCCCCAGCCTGGGAGGGTGGGTAGAGCTTGGCACTGGCATTGTGAGTAGGCGAGCAAATAATCACGAAAGTGTGTTAAGTTAGTGCCTAAATCAGAATAGTGGCAGAGCACCTGGCCAAACAGAATTACCTTTCTTTGGGTAAAATTCTATGAGATGAATCAGGCAATGCCAATGCTGCAGGAAGGCCGTGAGCCCTGGGTGGTTCTAAGGAGTTAAAATGTAAACCCATAAAGGAGTTGATCCCCTCTGGAGGAGGGCCTGGCTTGGTCCTGAAGGCTCCGGCGGAAGCCTCACCATTGTCCCCTCTCCTCCCTTTTCGCCTTGCCTGGCCTGTTCTGGCCACCTTGGTGCCTCACAACAGCACAAGGTCTGGAAAGCGCCAGAACCCATATGTGTTGAATTAATATAAAATAACCTTTATAAAGTATAATGCTTTAGAGAGGTAGTGTTAGCAAAGAAATGTCAGAATTTTCACTCGGGGTTGAACAGCAGGACAAAATAAGATCTGTTACCAGCTCTAAAGCTTTTATGAAAAAAAAATCTACGGAGTCTTTTTAAGTTACAAATGATGACTTTAGCTGTTTAACAAAAGGGTTGATTTTTAAAAACAAAAAAGGGGAAGTACAATAGGTGATTTTTGTTTTAACAAGCTGAATTCCTCTTGGTTTCTCCCTGGCTTAAGTCATGGCTTGTGTTACAAACCAAAAAAAATTATAAGCGGCTAGTGCAGTCGTGGTTTCGATAAAACTCTCTTAAGTAATGATGATCCCACCTTATTTAGACAAGTCAGGGGTCAATATGGCCTTATTTGCTTCTGTTTTTCATTAGTGGCACTCTCTCTGTGTAGCATCACACTTCCTACCAGCTCCTTGAATACACAGAGGATTCATGCTTCAGTTCTGCATGTATTAAGAATGCAGCCATAGCAACTACTAGCATTAATGAACTATTTGCTTATGCAGTAATAATTAACTTCCATTACATTACTTTGTGTGATTACTTTCTTAATTGCCTGAATTATGCATCCATTTAATATTTAATAACCATTCTCAGAAATCAGACACTGGTAAAAAACAAATTGCTCACAGTTTCCTTGCAATAATTAAGCTCACAAGAATAAATGAAACCTTTTAAAAACGAATGCCTTGTGATTATATCCTTGCATATAGAACAAGATCCTAAATTAGTTATTTATTAAATCTAAATTTAAGTCCAAATAGTGCATTTTTCACTTTCGCCTCGGGGAAATCAACCTGCACAGTACCTGATACCAACAACAGAATTAAGTGCTTTCTATTTTCTCTGGGAGTCACAAACTGTATTAATATTTATTACCATGCAAAATTCAAAAGTCCTTAAAATATTGCGTGTTTATTATTTATTTCAACTTGGCATCTCTTTTGCACAAGGTAAGTAAGATGTTTAGGTGGAGATTAAAGTGTTATGAAATGAGATCAATAGCTCTCCATTAAGATGGGCTATTGTGAACCTCCCACATTTTTCTGCTTCCTAACTAGCCCCCCACACACACACATAGTCAACACACATACTCAAGCCCATTCATTCACCTCCTAGCCCCTTACAGAAGAGTGAAAACACACATATGCAATCCGTTTTTAACCAAGCAGAAGGAGATTCATGGCAATTTATCCTCATACGTTCACACTCACAACCAGGCAGTTTGATCTCCTTGCCTTTTCAGCTTGCCAGCCAGAGCTCTCAGAACCCCCCTGCCCTTCTGCCGGCACCCAAGCAAAGCCACATGCTGATTTGCAAAGTGATAATGCTATTATCCTATTGTACATCAGCTCCAGTTCCCTCCGGTTTGCAAAGTCATCACTGTCTTAACAAATAAAACGTGCAACTGCTTTATCACAGGTTTTCTTGGTGAATAGATTCTATTGAATCTGGACAAGACAGCTTTTTTTTTTTCCTTCCTGGGACTGCATCTGCAAAATTGTTCTGCCGTTCCACGTTGATTATGGCAGCCATGTACAGACGTGTTTATCTGAACCATAACCATGTTAGGCTTAAGCTACAGGGACACTGGGATGTTATTTACCCACTGTTACCCCGAGCATACATAATATACACAAAATAACGTGTGCCGGGCGGAAAAGGGAAACTTAAAACGTTGTGTACCAAATGAGCTTGTCCAGAAAAATAGGTGCAGCCTAAGAGATTACAGACGGAGTGCCAAGTGAATTACCATTTTCCTACCAGAGAGGAGGATCTTTTCCAAGGTGTGGAAATAACCACGGGGAAGGGGTAGCGTTGAGGGGGAAGGGGTTGATTTGTGGAGAACGACTGGAGTTTAGGGTGTTGGGAGCCAACAACGGCTGCTACTCTCAGTTTCTAAACTGAGCTAAATTGATGCCAATCTCGCTGAGGGTTGTTACAGTGGGCAGAGTCATTAGGATTTGCTTTCTAAGTGATCTCGCAGCCTGTAAGGCTGAGAGCTGCTAGCAAGGCAAGGTTAGAGAGAAAATGATAGCAGTATGTTGATGCTTCACAGACCTCATGATAGTTTCCGTCTGTCATTATTTACGTCTGACTAGATGCGTCATGTCAGCTACTTTAATATGAAGCTCTTGTTTGTCTCTGCTCTTGCGCAGCCAGACTGGGATACTATTATTTTTGCATCACTACACTTAGGTGAAGCTTGCTTCAATCTTTCAGTAATGACACACAAAAGAAATAAAAATGGTCGTGTCCAAGTTATTATACATGCTCGTATTCTAACAGGCCTCGTCAGCACTGCTCAGAAAAAGGAAAAAAAGTGAATTTAAATCAATAAACAGACATTTATTAAAAGGTCAGCTTAATTTTATTTGTTTCAGCTTCTTTGCCAGTATTCTAAGTAAAACTGTTTGGCTTTGACTTTGGATTTGTGTCATTGCTATTGGACAGAATCATCTGGGGGGAAGCTATAAAATGAATATTTGATCAAATTTGCTCATGTTGCTTAATACCTTATGTCATTTTTATAAATTCTATCAGGGTCACTGTAAATAAAGCCACAGGAGAAGCTTTTGTTTTGTATCTATATTATCGGCGCCACTAAGGACAAATTTTCAGACGATGTGCATTTATCTGAAAACTACACACAGAGAGTGGCCTAATCACAGGGATTTCTAAGTCTAAGACGGCTATTTCATAGATCAGGAAAAAGATACTATTATGGCAAAAAATAAAATAGTACATTTATGTTGCCTTTCACCAAGATTGGTCTTAACAAATGGAGCTACTACACTTTCATACCTGACCCTGGTAGGGAAAAAAATGTTTGCTGAAAGGATTCTGAAATGTTAGAATTTATTGACACCATTTTATATTGAAAACCACAACATAGCTTTAGCAAGAAACACATTTTAATAAAGCCAAAATATTCTAGGTGAGTTTTCCTTTGTGCTTTAATAATATAATAAATATAACCAGATCTTTGTATGAATGAAACAATCTACAAATACACTCAAAAAATCAAAAGTACATACATAGATGCAATATACCAAGTAATAATACACAAATGGTTTGCAATTTTTTACATGCATAATTTAGTACAAAGGCTTGAAAGGGTACAATTAAAACATAAAATAACTTCAGATTCACATAGACATAAAAATTGTGCCTTAGGATAACATATTAACAAAGTTTCCACAAAGATTCTATATTTAAAGAGTAAGTAGCATGTCATATCCAGAAAATGAATTATTACTCTAAACTGAGGGATTTCGATATTAGAGAGAAAAATGCAAAACCATTCTGCCTTCTGAACTCCAAGCATTTAACAGAATAACATGACTGCAGTGTTTACTGAACAGATTTCTATCAAAAGTTAAGGTCATTCTGAACTAGCTTGAGATGCATAATACTTGATCTTATTTAGGCAGGAGTGATTATATTTTTGAAGTCTGCGCAAGCCGTGTAAGCATAAAAGCATGATTATAGAAATCTCTTTTCTGTTTTAAAGATCAGGTGCCAACTTCATGAGATGATATTTTCACATCGATGCATTCATGTTTGTGACATTTTTAAAATAAATTTCAAGTATAACACTTTTGCAGGACTAAATGAAAAGTTGTGCACATATATACGTTTTTAGAATGCCTTAGATTGTACATTTTTAACCAATGTGAGTGTCATAAACTACAAAGACAAATACAATAATTTGAAATGGAATCAATCACATTCTCTCGATTCCTTAAAATTTTTAAATGGTTACATTGCAACACATATGTTAAAATACTTTTTAAAAATTGGTTTGCCCAAGGCGTTTTTCTTACCTCCTTCCCAAGCTACATATGCGCTGTGGCAAAAAATGAACAGTAGGTGGCAGTGAAACCACTAAACTGTTTTAAAGCTTCATTAACTAGACTCTGTTGTTAAGAGTAATAGGAAAGTAGTGTATTTTTCCATTTTAAAGAATTCATTTTATAATTAATCTTGAAATACATTTCTAAGGTCCCAAGCTGCTGAAATAGTGAGTTGATTGCATCCTTAAGCGAATGAGCCCAGATAAAAGTGATTTAATTCAAGAACCCTTTCTGCTTTGTCTCTGTGACTTTTTTTCCCTTCGTTTCTCTGTTATTACTGTTTTAGTGTGGGTCTTTACGCAGTTTGGTAGTTGTGGACATGATCAGCACATTCTTGGGCTGGAGCCCAGGGTTGTGTAAGCCATGCTTGTATATCTTCACGCAGGTTTTAAATAACCTACAGGAGCTTTTTCCTCCTCTGATCTTACAGACTGAATGTATATAGTTCCTTTCTGTGCCTCAGAAGAAAAACTGGTTTATAGGATGAAGGCCCCAGAAAAATAGCTGAAATACAGAAAGAACATCTGCAAAAGGAGAGAATTCTGGACAACTAAAAATCCTGACACTGGGAGTAAAAATTATTAGTATGAAGTAGTTGTGTACATGTGCAAAGGAGGCCACGTCGTCTTCACGAGAGGAAGGACTTTATCTGTTGGGTTCACCACGGTGTCCCCATGGTTGAGAACAGGATGCCAGGGACACGATAGACGGTCAATAAATATTTGCCGGGTGGATCAATGAGTGGCCAAATCCAAGTCCTGTTCATTTCTCAGATGTCTATCCTAGAAATTTTTGCTGCTGTCTCAGTTCTTCACAGACAGTGATAAAGCTACGTTCTCAGTCTCCACCGATGTCCTTCCTGCAAACGCTACTGTTAATTACTATCATTGGGAATTGACGTGGCACCACCAACAAAGCACGGCAGGACATGACTCCCGTCTAGTCGATTCAGAGTGTACATGATGCCTTTCCTGTGCGTTACTGGCCACAGTTGTTTCTAACAATCTAAGCTCACGCTACAGAAAGAGCAAATGATACAAGTAGTATTCTCCTAAAAGCTGAGTCAACTTGATCAATTTATTTGTCTGTCTGTGCCTCAGTTTCCTCATCTGAAAGATGAGGATAGTCACAGAGCCTACTTTATAGAGTTGTTTTAAGTATTGAGAGGGTACATGTTAAAGGACTTAGACTCATGTTAATAGGCACCCTCACTAAATATCAGTTATTATTATAATATTTTATTATTATATTTATTTTAATATTAACACTATTTGCCATTGGCCCATGCTCAGACATAACACTTTACACAACAATTTTTGTTGCGCTCTATTTGTGCATTTCAATGAGAATCATTGTGACAGTAAAGAGACCTGGCTGTGTAAGGAAAGGTTTGCACAATAGAATAACAAGCAGCCCCTTCAAAATGAAGTGTAACATGGAAAGGGCTATGTTTTAAGTTGACAAAAAGCTTGGTTTTCTTCTCTCTCTTTTTTTTTTCCTTTTTGACCCAGTTTCAGGAATAGCCAGGAAATAATTAACACCCCCCCTCCACTCCCACCCTTGTGTGTCCTCACAACCCAGGTCAACTGAACTCTGAGAACATTTTCCAAATATTGAAAGCTAACCTCAAACCAAGGACTCAAACATTTCTCACTGCATTTGAATTTTTTTTCTCAAGTCTATTCCTTAGGTCATTAAAATGACCACTTTAAGGACAATTAGTTTGACAAGGAAGCATTAGAGGGTGATTTCTTGTTATCCTTTTTTGAAACAGCTGCATTTTGTCAAAACTAAATTCAGACCCCAGGGGGACCTAAGTCTAGTTCAAACATCAGAAGGAGGCGACTCAAGCTGTGTTTACAATCTGGCAGTTTACTTCCTTCGTATATAGCTAGCAGCGGGCAAGCCCTGCAGATCAAATTTTAAGGTAACAGTAATAAGCATTTTCTAATCTCACTGAGGAGTATTTAGGGAAATAAAACCCTTTTCTTCAACCTCTCCTCCCATGGCAAAGGCTTCAAAGTATTTTTTACTGAACTAGTCAGTGTCTAAAAATATAATGAGTAATATGATAACTTTCTCAGACATAGGCTCTCTTTTTCCAGAATCTTCTCTTCAGTGACTCTTTGAGAAAGGAGGTCAAAATATTGAGTGTGAGCAATTTAAGTAAGAGACATTGAGTAATTTAAAAATGAGACATTCAGTACAAGACTCATTCATTTAAATTACATGAAAATCCAAGGTAGACTGTGTAATTAGGAAGCCTGTGAGTCCTCAGGCAATTGCAGTAGGGGTTAGGAGATTGCTCTAATACGCTATGACAAGGTTCCTCTTGTTTTTCATAAAATATTGTATTCCCTCTTGAAATGTAACAAATCCTTAATGAAATCACACCCCTTTATTGTGAGGGAATGCTTTTCATGTTTTGAGAGATCAACAATGTCAAAGCAATTACCGCAAATTAATGATGGATGAACCTCAAAAGATTCAGAGGTTGGTTAGTTCAAACATATGAGGCCTCACATGAACCTACTTGAAGACTCTAGTCAAAATCTTACCTGATAAGGTGCTCCCAGGAGAGATATAAGGGCGGAATGCAATGGAGGGTTGCACAGGGGAAAAATAGTGGTCAAGGAGAGAGTGAATCTGATTTTCACTGGTTCTGTTATCCACTTCCTGGATTATCTAGGAATAACTAGGAGTTTCTGGACATGTTTTCTATTTGGTTTTCTTCTCTTTCTTTTTTTGTTTGTTTGTTTGGGACTTGTTTATTTATGATAAGTTATTTTCTGTGAAAGACCAGACGACTTTTGAGACCAAAAAAGGAGTATTTTTATGGTTTATGCATGTAAAGTAAAACCCATGGATGGATTAATACTAATGAGTTTCTGCTAAACCAGAAACATACACTTTCACTTCATCCTCAAATAGTGAAATTACAAGTTCTGGCTAAGTCTGCAAGCAAAATTATGGTGGTAACTGTGCATATTATAGGCAATGCCACACATATGTAGTGTGATTCATTAATAGCTGAGAGAACTGAAACAGGAGCAAAACTAAAATTTGATTTATAAATAAATCATGCCAAAATAATCTCCTTCCCTTGTTTTAATGTACAGATACTTAGTGTAAGTCAATATAGAATCCTTGTAAAGTGAATATCTTGATTTCAGACAAACATGAAATTAAATAGCTTGTACTATTATGGGCTAGATAGATAAGTGTAGGCAGGATGATAATGGAAACCGAAAGTTCTCTGTAATTGTTCCAATATTGTTTGGCTTTTTATTTTCTCAATACTAAGGCTGAAGTCATAAAAGGTGTGCCGGCCAAACCCTCAGAGAACAAAAAAAGACTGGGAGGGATACTTGCTATGTCAGATGACACCATCAAGATTCAAAAAACTTAGCAGTCTGGAAGATATACTAAAAGAAATCAGATGAATTTTAACAGGCATAGAGCCCATCATTTAGGTTCCAAAATGCACAATACATACTGCACATGCATATATTTAGCATAAGAGAGAAGGATATTGGTTGTTAGTGTGTATATGAATGGCCATGGTCTTCTTTGACTAAGAGTTGAGAATGAACTAACAGTGAAAGATGACTGACAAAAATATGAATGTAAGGACAGTTAACACATAGACTTATGTGTCAGGCACTGTTCTGAATTACTCATAAGCATTATTTTATTTATTCCTATTATCATTTTATAGTTTAAAAAACTGAGGTAGAGAAAGGGTAGGGAACTTATCCCAGGCAGAGTCAGGATAATGATGCCAGTGTCTGCCCTCAGAGCCCACACTCTGAATCTCCACTTACCCATGACTTTTAGCTCAGGGAAAGTAACTGCCCTATTGTTCTCTGAGAGTCTGGCTCTCAGTTCTCTGTACTTTTAAGATGGACAAGGATAAAATGCAACATAAAGATTGACAGACAAAGCTGTAGAAAACAGAGATGCTTGCCTGGAGGGGAGAAAACTTGGGGGAATCATGATAGGTGTTCTCAGATGTCTAGGCTAGAACCTGTCAAGGAAGAGAGTACACTTGTTTGTATATTCCCATAGGGCATGGACATTGCAGGGAGGCAAATTTTAACTCAATATGTGTTCTTACCACACAAATGATCCAAACTGGGATGTGCTGCCTTGTGAGTCAGTGAGCATCTCATCTGCAGAAATGATCAAGAGGAAGCCAGATCAAGGAGCAGTGCCATGCAGTGGTGGGAGGTTAGCCCAGACGACTCCTAGGGTGCCTTCCAAGATGCAAAGGTTTGGATAATCAGGATGAAGTTTGAAGTGGGAAGACTGTCTTTGTGAACTACTTCACTCCCTCCACCCAACACGTGCGCGCGCGCACACACACACACACACATACACACACATACACTCTTTCTCCTTCTGTCTCCGTCTGTATCCTTATATGGTAGCAATTACACTGGGTTTGCAGCTAGCAGATCTGAATTCTTACTAACATTTTACTAAAACATCTCTGCCCCCTTAGCTTTTCTTTCTATGAATAATAAAAAGATAAAGAAATAAAGAAGATACAAACGGAGGAAGGAAGGAGGAAGGTAGGCCGGCAAAAACAAAAAATAAGGGAAGTAAGAGAAATATATCTAGTCTTGCTTTTCTCTTCACACCTCTCAAGACTTTTGTGTGACTATGATGAGATAATAGATTAGTAAGAGTTTGGGGAAGAGAAATATATATTTAAAGTACTCTGTAAATTCAAAGTATTGAAGGATATTTTGTTTGCAGCAGATTGGCTCAGTGTCCTGTGTGAATCCTAGGTCATGGGTTTGATCCATATAAATGGGTTAACTGCATCCTGTCCTCTGACCACATGCTCTGTGCCCCAGTCAAACTTGGCATCTGGTAAATTTGGTTCTTGACCATACAAGGGACTGAGGGAGAGAGTGAGAAGAGCTCACTCAGCACAAAGCTGTCTCCGCCAATAAGAAATATGTCAGAATGAAAATTTTCATCATTGTGCATACTGCCAGTATGTCACACAAAATCTCAGGATGTGAAAATGAAAAAAATAAATACTCAAGCCAGTTACCCAGTTTTTATGCATTCCCAGCCAATGAAATATATGAACTTTTATTACTGGTTATCAATATCTAGCATTGACCCTTTTGTACTCACAGCATCTTTAAAATATAAAGCTACAGAAATAATAGGAGATTATATATTTAAACAACACAAGAATCTTCTAGTTTTAAAATGCAATTTTAAACTTAGCAAATCAAATGCTATATTTACACATCTGGAATGAAAACATAAACTGGTCAATTATAAACATAGTGACCCTAAGGAATCGGATATTGTAAGTAAGATAACATGTGGTATAAATGTAGAAACTGGAAATGAGATGGTTTACTTTTCAATTTCCCTAGTTTTACATTAAGGAAGTACAATTGAACCTTGAAATCATAATTATAATATAGAGGCTAGAAAGTACTAGATCCTTTAGCTAAGGATTGGTATAGAGGAGGAAGCATTACATATATCTCAAAGGAGCGAACTGCAGAGAAATAATGTAGCAACTAGAGTTGGGACAAAAATATCAAAAATAATAAAATATATTGAAAGCATTAAAAAAATTGTCACCATGAGTTTTCAGTCTTAAAATCTTTTCATGCTGCAGATTATTATAGGAATTTTTAAAGTGATAGCTTTGACATCATTCTAGAAAATTTCTTGATTTCTTCTGCAATTACTTGGAAAGTTACAAATCTCTAAACATGGTACTAAATACTCTAGTTCATACTTATAATGGTAAACTCTTTTGGGCTGCAGGGGAGATGGCAGTTCACCAAAAGTTCTCCTTCCCTTTTTCCTAGCCATGTAGCTGGATTACGTTTCTCTGCTTCCCTTGCAGCTAGATGTAGCCATATGACCAATCTCACCAATGAGCAGAATCAATAAGAGCAATTTTCACTTCACTTGATTAAAAGGGAATTTTTAGCTCTGGACTTTCAATCCTAACTCTTCCTCCAGGCTCTAATGGCCAGATCTTGGAAGACAATGAATGGAGAACCACCTGATGCAGATGGCAGGGCTATCATCAGCTGGGTCCCTGATGAAATTGGCAGACCAACCCCATCCACCTAAATCCTTCACCTTCAAACTGTAATATGTGAGATAAATAAACATCTTTGCCTCTTGTGTTTCTTATTTTAGCAGCTTAGCATTTTGAAAAACTTAACATAAACTTTTTCAAAAGGAATTTGCCTAATTAATCTATAAGTTTTCAGAGTTATTTTTATCTTCTTGTATACAAAAATGTTGGGCTTTGAGGATACACTTGTATTTAAATATTCTTATGAAACTTACTTGTGTCAGAAAAATATGTAAAATGATGTGTTTCTATAATACCTGTAAAAGTTAACCAGATTTTTTATCTTAAGCTTTTTGTTTTATTTTCATTTCGTTTAACAACTGTGAGCTTTTATAAAAGCAGAGTAAATTATCTGAATTCAAAGAATTTGAATGAGAACTCTCATCTCAGAAATGCTATCATCAACATGAAAACAACATTCCTTAATTTTCCTAAGTTATTTTTATGTACAAATTGTTTTAACAGGTACTTAGAAAAAAAAAAAAGATTGAAGCTTACTAAGCAAAAAAGAGTTAACATAGCAGGCCTGAGACGGTTATCCTTAGAAGACCTGTTTTCAAATTTGGTCCTTAGCTGACATCTGGGAATTAGTATTTCAGGAGGGTTCCAACTTTCCCTAACCTATGATTGTCTCACTGCACCTAAACTACATATGCAAATAATATGGTTTATACTAATACCTGCTGTTCATCAGGGAGTCTGGAATCTCATACATGCCATGCAGAGGGTGCCTGTCTGACCAGCTTCCAGTAAAAACCTTGGGCATTGAGTCTTTACTAAGCTTTCCTGATAGATATCATTTTACATATGGTCACAATTTGATGCTTAAAGAATTATGTGTAGCTGTGTGATGCTACAGGGAGAGAACTCCTGGAAGCCCACACTTGATTTCCTCTGGACTTTGCCCCATCCACCATTTTTATGTGCTGATGTTGCTTTGTTTCCTTTCAATGTAATAAGTCATACATTGAGTCCTCCTAGTGAATGAATTACCAAACCTGGAGGTAGTCTTGGGGATCCCTTACACTCTTACCAAATAGGATTTGGAGTAGAAATACTAACAGCAAAATAAGAGAAATAGGAATATCCTAACCAGCTAGGGAAGCTAGAGACAAGGTACAAAATTCGTGAGCATCAGAAAGCATTTATTAGACATAAAGTTTTCCAAAAGCAAGAAAACATTCAGAGATTGAGAGTACTACGATGAACAACTGCAAAATAATACCACTAGATATTTACCTAGGACCTCCAGTTTCCTAGTTCTCAGTAGCCCTCCAAGGTTGGTAGGCCAGGAGTCATCATCATCTCCATACTCAGAGGAAGGGGCTGATTCGCTCCTTGATGCAGACTTGCTCAAGGCCATACAGCAGGATTTGTAGAACAGACAGGAAATGCAGGCCTCCTGAAGCCTAATAGCCTTCTAATTCTCCTAAATCAGCATTTGCAATCTGTTTCTCAGAGCCCAGAAGTCCCAGGAGGTGCCTCAGAGGTCACCAGTCCAAAGGGATGATGAGGCCATGTGAGAAGGCTCCAAACCTTCCACTCTGCTTCATCCAAGTAGCTTCACATTTATCAGTTTTATATGTAAGAATTCTGCTTAAAGTTGTATAAAGACAAGAATCCCACTGATTTTTTTGTTTGAATACCACTGAATTATATCTTTTGGTTCCTTGTAGGTAAAATCTAAAATCAATACTAAAAATTCAGTTTTTAAGTTTTTCACTTTTTAAAGTTAAATATCCCACCTATAAGATGACTTAAAGATTTTAGCAAATGACTCTAAGGTAGATTCTTACTAAATCAATAGGAATTATGCATGAGTGCACCATAAATCATCGTTTCTGCTCTTTACAGCACTTACCTTGTTAGTTCCTTTGCTACTTCCTGTATCTTAAACTTCTCTCTGGATTCCTCATTGTTTCCCTCTTTGACTCCCTGAGTACTTCTGTTTCTTTCATACACACTAATCTAAACCTGAAATATTAAAAGCTGTAAGATCTGCCTTGATTAAGTTGTACTTCAGTCATTAAAGGATCAAGGAAGATTAGCTAGGACAAATTTACTCTCAGCTCTCAGTTTTCCATAGACACTGTTCATCAGTCATCCCTACTAAATCTATTGGCTAACATAGATCTTGGAGCCTGGACTCAAACCTGTAACTTGAATCTTGATTTCACCACTCCTTCTGCGTGACATTGGGCAAGTCAATCAACATTTCTAAGACTAAATATATCTGCAAAATAGCAATAGTGTCACCCACCTTGATGAGGATAAAAGCCTGAAACAGCATTATTTTAAGTCCATGAGTATTTAATAGTCCCTATACCAACTATTCATACTAGAAACCCACAGGAGTCAATGCTATATTTACATTGCCCTAACTAAAATTGTAATGAAGCCTTCCCCAGACTTTGGATACTTTTCCTAGGAGCCTGTAAGGAAACCACAAGTGTTTAAGCTGTTTTGTTCACTGTATTTAACAAGGAAAGGAAAAGTTTTAGCCTCTTAAGACATACTACATGCAAAATGCTGAGAGGCCCAGGCCTGTGCTTGAGAATTTTTAAGAGTGAATTAAAGTTATCCACCAGAAAGGAAATGACAAGTAAGACAATGACTCACAACAGAGCAGAGAGGCTGGGTGCTCTAGTGAGTACTGAACTCATTTAGGCAGCTGGAGCCAGCTGGGAAAGATGCATTGAGGTTAGGTAATCAGAAAGAGAGAAGAGAAGCATGATCTTTTTATCAACTTTTCTAGTTTAGATTCAGATAAACAAAGACAAAAACTATAGTTATAAGTTTTAGCTTGAAGCTTGAAGAGAAGGCAGACCAATCAGTGCCCATGGTGCATTTCTTTACATTATGCTCCAAATGCCAATCTTCATAAATCTGAAATACAAGGGTATGTAATAAGGATTTAATTAATTACTTATGTTGTCATAATAAAGAGAGGCTTCAAAGAAACTGCATATTCAAGTATAAAACTGTGAATTTTATTCGGTCTCCAATGGCGTGTCTATAAGGACCTAACTAACCTCCAGGAATGAGAACTTGCTCATTTAACCTTAACTCAATGATATCAGACCTCATAGTGTATGTTATCCCAGTTTGAGCTCCATTATAACAACTCATCTCTAAATCCACTAGATCAATAAACTGCCTACCCAACAAATGGCAAGAACACAAATATTTCCCAAAAATCTGGTTGTTTCTGGTAATTTCTGTAGCTTATCTGTGCTCTGCCTTCACTCTGCTGATCTTACTATCCTTCCATCAGCACTCTGCTCAGCAACTCAATGCCATTTGCTCTACTAGTCAGTGTGTGGGTTGGGACATTGTGCTTGATACCAAGTGACTATTGTCTATAGCTGCTCCACTCCTTTTTCACTGTTACTGATGTCTAGAATTCCTCATTCGTCTCATTCACCTCCAGGTCTCAGATGTTTGCATTTCTTTCCATTGAATAGGAAGAGACTCCCCACCCCCCGCACCTAGCCGGCCCCATGTCATCTACACTTGTATGGAGAAATAAGGTCTTTTCAATAGCTATTTGGGCCCTTAGTCATGCCATTTTTGTTTTTTGTTTTCAGTTTTACAACACAACCCTCTCATTCACAGGGTGCAAAGTCAATCTTCCAAAAGGCTTCTGGTAAGTTCAAGTACAATCTTACTTTGAGAGGCCATGCTTCTAAAGTTGGCCATCACATCAGATTTCTCTTCTCACTTAAGGATATTATCCACTTAGAAGCCACACCATAGTCTGGCTTCCGTTATTCCATATTGCAATATCCTCTTCACTTCTAGTCCTCAAACATCACTTAACCCTAGTTTTGGAGAACCAAAGTTCTACCTCATGGAGCTTCTGAGCTTCATACTAATAAAGGGTTGTGGCAAGATACAGTTGGGTTGATAGGAATGGCATATATTAAATGTATCTGAGTCCCAGCTCCTATAAGAGCCCCATTATACACCAATGCACTTCAATAAGGAAATTATGTTTCTTAGGGCTATAAGAGTCAGACTTGGTTAATTTTTAGTCATATTTCCAGGGATCAGCAAACTTTTTCTATAAAGCATCAAATAATAAATATTCTAGGCTTTGTGGATGATATAGTTGCTGTCATATATTCTTCTTTGCTCTGTTTTACAACCCATCAAAATTGTAGAAAGCAATCTTAGCTATGGGCTAGACAAAAGCAGGCTGTGAGATGAATTTGGCCAGTTGGCCATAGCTTACCAATCCCTGATATTTCAAAGAGTGGTTGGTATAATGTGTCCTTTTGAATAATCAAAAAATTCTAAAAATAACAGGTTAGTGAATAAATCACATTCCTAAAAGGCAGTTCACAAACATAATCTTTTATTTTCTGATTTCCAATTAAATTCCATAAATTCAAGACTACTGCTTCTGTCCAAGATGGCATAACAGTTGCCAAACTTATCCTTCCACTTAAAACAATAATGACAAAAAGCTCTAGCAAAATGCATGATACATTGGTTTCCTCACCTGGATATCAGGCAATAAAGGCCGTCTTTCCTGAAAGAAGAAAAACAAATGAAGTGAGATTTATGATTGTCCCAACTTACTACCTTGTTTCCAGGCTGTGGTGAAGGAAGGAAGAGATTCAAGGCAGGCCACTTGAGTTGGGGATTTAGAGCTGAGATGCCAGGAAGAACACAGCAGCTAGAATTTGCAGTACAGAGCATCAGGGAGGAGAGAGCTGCACAGGGATCTGCAGGTCTCTACCCAGTATTCACCCCCTCACAGCCTTGCCTTTACCTTGACACTCTGATCTTGTCTAAAAAACTTTAAAAGCAAGATATGAAAGGATCAAACTCTTTCCACATAAGTTAACTGTGTCCCAAAACAAAGTTCAAAAATATTTATAGGAATAAAAAATATCTAGTAATGTAAAATTTATAATGTCTTGCATTCAATCCGAAATTTCCAGATATGCAAAGAAGGAAGAAAATAAGACCCATAATGAAGAGAATATTCAGTCAAAACCAACTCAGAAATGACACAGAAGTTAGAATTAGTAGACAGGGACATTAAAACAATTACTATAGCTATATTCCTTATGTTCAAATGACAAGTAGAGATATGGAAGATGTATTTTTTAAATACCCAAATTGAACTAGAGAAGAAAAATACAATATCTGAAATAAAGAATGTACTGAATGAAATTGGTGGCAGATTAGATACTGCAGAAGAAATTATTAGTGTACTGGAAAAACATAGCAATAAAAATAATCCAAAAATGAAACACAGAAAGAAAAATAAAATATAAAAAATGAAAAGAGCATCATATGTATAATTGGAGTCTCTGAAGGAGAGGAGGTGGAAAAGAAAAAATATTCAAAGAAAAAATTGCTGAAAAATTTCCTACATTGTCAGAAACAATGTAAGAGAGAAGTCAGTGGAGCAATATGTTGAAGGTACTAAAAGAAAAAAAAAAAAACTAAAAACCTATCATTCTATGCCCAGCAACAATATCTCTCAAAAAATTAAGATAAAATAAGGATATTTTCAGACATACAAAAACTGAAAGAATACATCAACAGCAGACCCACACTAAAAGACATATTAAAGAAATTCCTTTGGGAAGAAGAAAAGGTATATAAGACAGAAATATGAATCAAAGGAATGAACAGTGTTGAAAATGGTAGCTACATGTATAAATATATAATTTTTTTCTTATTATTCAAATCTCTTTCAAAGATAATTGAATGTTTGAAAAAAACAGTAGGCATGAATTGGGGGAGGTAAAAACACATATATAAGTGAAAGGTATGCCAAAGAGAGCACAAAGGCTAGGAAGAGAATAATGGAAGTATACTGGGTTTCTAGTCTATGTGTGAAGTAGGATAATAGCACTTGAAGGTAGACAGTGCTAAGTTAATGATATGTACTATTATATAAATGCTAAAACAATCATTAAAATAACAAAGCAAAAAGTTAAAGCTAATAACCAAAAAAAGGAGATTAAAAAAGAATTCTAAAAATGCTCAATTAATTCAAAAGAGGCAAAAAAAAAAAGAGAAAGAAGAAAATGAAGAATAAAAAACAGGACAAATAGAAAATAATAGTAGAAAGATAGATTTAAGCCTAACCCAACATTAATAATCACATTTAATATAAATATAATAATATATAATATATAGTAATACAAATATAAGTAATGTATACCACAATCAAAAGACAGATGCATTCAGACTGGGTAAAAAAGTGAGACTAGGTTCTGTCTAAATGAAATGCACTTTAAATATAAACACACAAAGAGGTTAAAAGCAAAATGTGAGGAAAAGATGTACAGGCTAACATTAATCAAAAGAAACATGGAGCAGCTATGTTAATATAAGACAAAATAGATTTAAGAACAAAAAATATTACCAGAGATAAAGTAATTTCATGATTAAGAGATTAATTCATTGAGAGAACCTAACAAGACTAAATGTTTATTCTCTTAATAACAGAATTTCAAATTATGTGAAGCAAACTATTAAATCAGGAAGAAGAAATAGGACTAGACAAACACACAATGATAGCTGAAAAATTTCATCACCTTCTCGCTCAATGATTAATTTTTTTAAAGTAGACAAAGTCAAGAAGGGTATAATAGAATTGAACAACACTGTTGACTCATCAACATACTTGACCTGACATTTACAGAACACTCCACCACTCCACCCAACAACAGCAGATGTGCACACAGAACATTTACTAAGACAAACCAAATTAGAGCCAGGAAATAAGTCTCAATAATGTAATAAGGATCAAATCATACAAAATATGTTCTACAACTGCAATGGAACTAAGTTAAAAATAAGTAACAAAAGAATCTTTGAAAAGTTCCCAAAGAACTTATTTAAAACCTAAATAATACAATTTTAAATAACTCTTTCGTTAAATAAGGTAAATTTGAGTACTTAAGACCAATGAAATTGAAAACAACCCATCACAATTTATGACAGAAATTTATCAAATTTATGAAGAAAGGTTTAAGGATCGATGACCTTAGCTTCTACTTACAGAAACTAGAAAAAGAAAAGCAAATGAAACCCAAAGGAAGAAGAAGAAAGAAATAATAAAGATCAGAGTAGAGATCAATGAAATAGAAACCAGAAAAACAATAATCAATGAAACCAAAAGCTGGTTCTTTAGAGAGATCAATAAAACTGATAAACTTTTAACTATGTTGATAAGGATAAAAAGAAGACAAAAATTACCAATAGCAAGGATGAGAGAGAGAGATTATCACTATAGATTCTGTAGCTATTCAAAGAATAATAAAGGAATATTATTAACAGCTTTATGACAATGATTTTAACAATTTAGATGAAATGGACAAATTCCTTGAAACACTCAAGGACCAAAGCTCACTCAAGATGAAATAGATTATCTGAATAACTTTATAACTATTTACAGAAATCGAATTTGTGGTCAAAAACCTTCCCACAAAGAAATCTGCAGGCCCAGATGGCTTTACTAGTGAATTCCATTAGGTGGTTAGGAAAAAAATAATACCAATTCTTCCCAAACTCTTTCAGAAAATTGAAGAGGAGAGAACTTTCCCACTCATTCTATGAGGCCTGTATTATTCTATGATACCAAAAGTTGACAGTCACATTATAAGAAAACTACAGGCCAATATACCTTGTGAACATAGATGCAAAAATTCTAGATAAATTTTAGCAAATTGAATCAAACAATAATATAAAAAAGACAACAGATCATGACCAAGTAGAATTTGTCCCAAAATTAAGTCTAGCTTAATATCATCAGGGTAGGCATTATTTTAGAGGACTCACTTTTTAAAAACTTAAAACAGTGGGTAAAATTCGGTATAAATGTTTCTTTACTTCCTTACTAAGGAGGCTGCCTCTTGTTAGGGAAGCCAAGAGCTGGATAATTTTTCATTCTTTAGGACTAAGAAAAGCACTAGATCAAAATATCCAACTGATAAACAAAGTATATAAATTAGACTTCTACCTGAATTTACCCTATTAAGATTCTTGAATGATAAGGAATTTTTAAAAGCATTGAGACAACAGCAACGATCTGGTTGCCTTAAATTCATACTTTGCAACAGTGGAACAAAATTTAAACAGGAAAGGACTGGGAGGAGCTGTCCACAAACAAAAAGAAGACATAGGAAGCATTGTAGAGAGGGAGAAGACTTCTCTCGGGGCAGGGGAGGAGGAGGATGGGCTGTCTGCCAGGCGGTGGTATACAAGCCAGAAACCAATCCTTTGCCATTCCAGTGTGGAATGTTTTTGTTGGTAGACAGAGAAACTTTTCCCTGTTTCCCGAAAAATCAGGGAGAACCACAGGGGAAAATGTGGTGAGCACACACACAGAGACAGTGCCCCCCTCCCTAGGGCAGATACTGGGAGCACAGGGGTAGAGATGGGGACACTGGGAAAAGCAGTAGCAACTGAAACAGCCCAGAATGACACAGGGCATGGGGAATGGGCAGTGGGCACTTCCTCTAACTGCAGAAGCTACAGTGGAAATAAAGTGGAGGCAAGAGAAAAGCAAAGTTTAGGAAGAATCAACAAAGAGGCAGCAGAATGGAATGGAAAAAACATGACTTTTTTGAGTTCAGAAAGACTTGGGCTAAATGTGTTAACTGAGAGATCACAAGTAAAGCATATATAAAGCATATGCATGGAATATTGGGTTGTAAGGGGCATCTGTAGCACCTATAGATCCTCAAGGTGCTGAGAATAGAGGGGACCGTAGGAACAATTTCTGCTTTAGTAGAGAACGAGGCTCACCAGGTTGTAGAGGTCACCCTTCTCTGTTTGTCTGATTCCAGTCTGTCCTCATGTTTGATCTATTTGCAGCTCTGTAGGACGTGGGTAACCAATAGCAATGCAAACTTGCAAGTTCTGTCTCACTCAGAAGATGCTCAGTTGGCCTTCACCGACCGTCCACGAAAAACCAGTTTTGTCTCCACTTTCACATTCCTTTCCATGTTTGTCATCCATTACATGCATGTTCTTTGCATTCTCTTTTAAATCAGTTATGACATCTGTCTGTGTTTTCTCATTGACTAATGAGTTAAGGAAAATCTTTAACATGTATTCATTCTATATCTGTGTAACAGCCATGATTGTGCCATTTCTGAAAATTCCCTTTTAACAAGACCAAGAAATGAGTCCTCTGCCATTGAAGACTGAACGACTTGTTATGTTGCAGCTGCAAACACCATCAGCAAAGCCCTCCTCAGAGTTTCCATTCTGTAATGCATTTTCTCAATTGCTTTTATCTGACACTGCTTCAACTGAGGCTGTTGTACATATGCAGAAAGTTAATAAAGTGTAGTTATGATCTGTTCTAGCAAGTTAATAACTTCTAAATTAAAGGGACAATATACGATAATCCAAACAAATTAATCATTTAAAAACATCAGCACCTTAGTTCATTTCCAATTTGCAAAAACCTGGGAAAGGAAAATGCTGCACTTAGATAATCCAAGCAGGAACCTAGATGACAAACTCAGTGACATGGTCAGTATCTGTCTGGCTTCCCAAGCGTTTATGAGAAACCAGCCTTGCCTCTTTCTCTTCCTACACAGTCACGCAGCCGCTGTCAGTCCTCCTCACTCAGCTACTCTAGAGGCTTTGTCGAGTACCCGTTGCATGGCCCTGGATTGGGTACTGAGGATGCAAAGATGGATGGACACAGCCCCACAGACAGACAGACTGTTGAGACAGAGTGATGAGTATTATGGTGTGGGACAGACAGCCCAGAGAGGGACAGGTCTCTCGCCTTGACTTGCAAGTCAGCGAAGACACTTAAATTGAGACCTGAAGGATGCAAAGCAGCTAACCAGGTAAAGGTGGGGGAATAGGAGTTCTAAGACAGGAAACTACATGCAAAGGCCTGAGGATCACAGAGAGAGAGCGTGGTGTGCTCAGAGACTACAGGTGGTTGGGAACGCAGAATGCACTGAATGGCAGTGTGAAGGAAGGCAAGGGGCAGCCTGCTGCGTGCTACATCAGCCACGGGCAAAAATCACATAATATCATCCAGCATTTCTTGGACACTTACTATATACATGGGATTATAATAAGCATTTTATAAATATCCCATTTAATCCTCAGCAAATCCTAAATGGCTAAGTAGGTTTTCCTTCTCTGTATTGCATTTTACTTGCAAAACTAATACATGCTTGTTGTAACAAGTCAAACAATCCCTCCAATCCTGATCCCTAGACAAAGCAGTAATTTGGCTTACATTCTTCCACATGCTTCTCAATGCTCACACAGCAAATATAAATGGAGAAACACACGTGTATTTTTATGTAAATGGGTTTATACTAGACACATTCTTTGGTCAATGGCTTTTTAAATATAACAATATACATGGGCATCCTTTCAGGTCAATATATGCAAAGATAAATCTTCTTTTAAATATAAACATAATAAATAAATAAATAAATAACTATAAACATAATAATTCACAGTACAAATGTACCAGAATTTATTCAACCATTCCTCTACTAATGAACACTCAGGGTTTTCCTCCTCCCACTACAAACAATGCTGAAATAAACACATCTTTGTGAATGTATCTTTATATACTGATGGTTTTATTTTTGTAGGGTAGATTCTCCCACAGCGGGTATGCACACTGAAAAATTTTAGAGACACTGTAACCCTAAAGTGTTAATATTCTTTACAACCTATTCATTTTTACACCTCTGCAAAGTTGCAGAACATAAATTGTTTTTCCAGGCAACTTCTTGTGAAGAATGATGAGGTCCTCGAGTCTTTTTTATGGTCAACCTAAAGGTTTTAGCCTGGAATTTAACGTATCTGGACAATGAGACAAAAAGAGTACTGAATGATAAAACATCTCTTTATGCCCACAACCGTTTGTTTACTGCTGAGGGAGTCCTTGCTCACTGCTTGGGTTGAGCAGGTGCTGAGCTGTCAGGCTGCCAGGTTCTAGGTGGAGAAGTCATCAAATTATGAATGAACGCCTGTCATTGTGGTCACGTGGCCCTTCCAACTGAGCCATGCTGCAATCAAGTCAAAATGCATTGCTATCACCACAGCCTCATTTTTAGACGTATAAACAAACATATCTTTAGAACTATTTGCGACATAATATATTTTTGAAAGACTTGCTTGTATCATTTCTAACTAGGTTTGGAGAATATGGCAGAAATGGCATTTTTTAAAAGACAGAGACAAAAGGGAAAATTCTTAACGTCCAAAGCTAAAATACAAATCTTGTTTTAAAACTGAGCAATTTGTTTTTCTCACTTTAACATAACTGCACTGGCTGTTGACTAGTGGATGAGGAAGAACTTAAAGAACCTATTTTCCAAATACGTAGTAGCATTGCTATCAGCAGGGCTTAAAATTTCCTTTCATCCTGTGTAACTTTTAGGCAGCACCAGAAGCGTGTGCCAAAGCTCCTCTTTCTAACGGGCCTTTGTCCTCATCTTTGCGTCATTTTCAACCTGACCCTGATATTACATTATCTTCCAATGTAACTGACTGCTGACTGACTCTAGCTTACTGCTACATATTTCCTCCCTGAGCTCAAACTCCCAGTTCTCCCCCTACCTCAACGTTCTTCTCCTTTCCCACCTCCTTTCATATCTTACCACAATTTACTCTCAAAAAAACTGTTTATGTGCTCTATCTAGTATGGCTACATTTAAACGACTTATGAGACGTACTACCCTGTAAGAGGTAGGCAATGGCATATAAACAAAGGAATGAATCTCTAACTGTGGAATTCTAAACATCAGCAAATAGGAGAGGTGTGAGTGGTGGGGGAGCTGTGGCACCAAGATGGCCACTTCTTCTGCATTAGCATAAAGCCATTCCTAGAATGAGGAACACTCTTTCATTAATGACCACATGCCAGTCGAACAAATCCATCTTTGTCTTGCTAAAAAAAAGCAAACATATCATTGTGGCACTGTCTTGCTTAAAGTTCTCCTCTGGTTCTGCATCCCACCAGGAACAGAGTTCAAGCCCTAACCCTCAGCATCCATCATGGCGCCCACTTGTGCTCCTCCTGTGGAGCACCCAGGGTCCTTTCCTCTGTGCCTGGCTCACCCCTGGCTCACACTTCCCCACCTCCCCACTCAATGGTGAAATTCTACTCACCTTCTACACTCAGCTCAGCCAGCACCTCCTCTGCCGGTTCTTCCCCAGTCTCCGCTCCAAGCTCCCTGACTCCAACCTCTACTTCAGTGCTGCCAGACTGGGCTGTCAAGATGCCCTCCTGTCTGGGCTCTCCCCTCACTGCCATGCTCCTGGAGAGTGGGGACTAGGTTTCACTCATCATTGTAGCTCTCAGGGACCCAGGTAGTAGCCCTCAATAAACTTGTTGAATGTGCACCAAAGTTTCTCCAAAGTAATGGAGGGAAGGACTGAGGATTCCAGTCCTACAGACTCACACTTTATTCTCAAACTCCTCAAAATAGCATGTTTGAATGAGCATCAATCTCCTGTAGCTCTGTCTGAGAGAGAAGCGTTTATTTGGTTTTCAGCTTCCTGTACAGCCTCCCAACCCACCCAAGATAGGCAAAGCCATGTTCCTGCCTCAGTGTGCTTAACAACTGTGACCACGTAACACAGGAAATAAGAGCGCAGGCTCTAGAGCCAGACTATCTGGGCTCACACCCCAGCTCTGCCACTGATGAGCTCACTGTGTGATCTTGGCCATGTTACTAAACCTTTCTGTGCCTCAGTTTCCTCACCTGTGAAACGGGTGTGACAATGGCATCTATATTGTGGAGATTAATGAAATTATTATATAAAATGTTGAGAGCAGTGTTGGGCGTACAATCCTTCAAGAAATGTTAGCTTTATTATAATTATTAAATCTGAAATCATTTGATGCCCTTGACCATTATTCAAATTTATATATATGCAAATCGCACTAATGTATGCTCAATGATGTCAACATTAATCATATCAGAACTTGCTCCATAAGCATATTTTGAGCATAGGCTAACGTGTTGGTATGCATAGGACTTCAACAGCTCCTGTTTCGTAGACTAGCAGGAAGAATGTTCTTCAGTGAACTTTGCCCTGGCAGTTAACAAATGATAAGAAAGTTCATTCAGTGGGATTTTACAGGCAGCTAAATTGCCCCAAGTGTAGACTACCTGAAGCTGTTATAGCAGAGCTCACCCTGGCAGCTGGGGCACCAAATCTGTGACCCTGCTAGTTAATATGAAGTGGGGGAGGAAGAGGGAAGAGACCCACGTGACTAGAGAATGTGGAATGAAACAGCAAGTGGTCCTCTGACTCGCTGAGGATTCTCTTGGGAAAAAAATACCGGCTTGTGAAACATGAGTTTTAAGAGGAGGTGCCCATCTACCTTTCCCGCATTCATTTTTTTCCATATATAATTTCTGCCGTATTATTCAGTCATCATTTAAGATTATTAGCACAGCTTGCTGACAAGCCAAACCAACCCAAAAGCATCTCAGAAGAGGAACTCACTTTTCTGTCTTAACAAAAGTATCTTCCAGTTTATGCCAAAACCAACACATTAAGGAAAGTATTTTCCCATATACTATGGTATTAACTGGTCACCAAATTCAGGACAAAATACAAGTTTCCAAGATTCTGAGGTAATTTTACAGTCCTTATTTGCCAAACACTCTGCATTTATTCACAAATTAACTTCCATTTGCCCGATGTGCACAAGAAGCTCTGTTTAAAACAGGCATCTTTTACTTTTGCATTACTTTTATCTGATTCCAGTTTCAATCAGCCATCCTCTACCAAAAGTATTAACTACATTCTAACTCCACTGTTAGAATAAAATGGAGTGAGATTTCTACTCCAAACTGTATGTTTAACTGAGCATTTAATTATCTTTAGCTCCAGGATTATTCAAGGGAATTCCAAGAGGAACAGAGATACATTAATAATAATACAATAATACTCCAGATTCCACAGCGGTTTTGCACTCCTTTGTGCCCCTCCCAAACCCCTAGTAACTCAGCATGTAACTGTATTTGGAGATCTGGCCTTTAAAGAGGTAATTAAGTTAAAATCATGCTGTTGGGGCAGGCCCTATTCCAATCTGACTGGTGTCCTTATAAGAAAAGGACATTAGGATGCAAAAAAAAGGCACCAGGGATGCGCGCTCAGAGGGATGACCATGTGAAGAGGCAGAAAGAGGGCAGCCGTCTGCAAGCCAAGGAGAGGGGCCTCGGGGGAAACCAACCTGGCCAACACCTTGATCTTGGACTTCCAGACTTCGTAACTGTGAAACGATGAACTTCTTAATTGGGCTTATACAACAGAAATTTGTTGTTTAAGCCACCCAATCTGTGATCTGTTGTTATGGTAGCCTCAGCAAATTAATACAATAGTCTAAGAATTCGGGTATAGTAATCAACCCTCTATGGAGTAGGAATCGAATCCTTAAACTTTGTGCCTTATTCAAAAAGATCATCATGAGGAAAATTGTAAAGTACTCATCCTTGCTCCTTGCTCCTTCTGCCCTTGTCCCCTCACCCAGTACCCTTAGGCTGCATCAAGCAGTTGGGAACCCCACCCTGTTCTGCTCTTCTCAGATGTGAGCTCCAGGGTCCAGCAGTCTCCCTCCTTCAATCCTTCTCAAATGGTAGGCTGGTGCATCAGAATCATTGGAGACCTCGTGAAAACATTCTTGGGTCCCACTCCCAAAGTTTCTGATCCAGTAGGTCTGGGATGGGGCCCATGAATTTGCATTTCTAACAAATTGCAGATGATGCTGATGCTTTGAGAACCACTGTACCATGTATCAGGTTATCAGAAATCCCTACCCCCAGCAGTACCTGCAATCAAAACCAGTGTCTTGCATCTCTAGGGCCCTGTGTGCATCTGGCCAGGCTAAGCTTACAAATTAATTTATACCAATGTAAAAAAATATATTACTCCTCACAGGTATTTGATTTTATAAGGTCATTTAGGGATAGTATTAATGATGGCTAGAAATACCTTGCTATAAGTTATAAGCAAGCTATATTCTTGAGGGCAGACTAACTGCTATTATAAGTAATCCCCACTCTCTGTGGCTTACCACTGCAAGAGTTCATGCTTCACTCATAGTCCAATGCACGTTGTGGGGTGTGATGGTCACTTTGTTCCATTCAGTCATTCAGGGAACTAGGTTCTTTTCATCTAGCGGCTCCCCATGCTCTCTAGCCTGGGAGTCCTTAACTGGATCCTGTATATGGCAAGCAGACAAGGACAGGGAGCAGGGTCTGTGGGAAATTCTCAGAGGCTGGTCTTTTCACCCACATTCCACATCCCCATCACATCCACCTGTGTCCCATCAGCCAGAACTCAGTCACATAATCACTGAACTATGAAAGAACCTGGGAAATATAGTCTATTAGGGAGAAAAAGGGATAAATTTTAGTGAGTGACTAGCCAGTCTCTGTCACACAGGCCTTTTGTGGACCCTGAAGTCATGAAGGAGGCCAAAGCCATTTCACAGGGCTAACCACGAAGCCTTAGGTCATTCAGCAGTCTTGGAGGAGAATTGTGCCACCGTGAGAATTGTCTTTTACTGTGCCTGGCCATGAGACATGGTATTTCAGTATCCATGCAGTCTCAGCCAAATAAAATAAGAGTCTTGGGCTAAGAAAATCAAAATGGTCAATAACCATGTGCCCAAACAGTTAATCTGGAAGCAAGCACCTGCTGGACAAGAAGACAGGTCAGGGGAGGAGATGCTATCGCCAGGAACAGAGCTATATGTTACACATAAATGGTATCAGTAATCTCAACAACAGCCCTGTAGAATATATGCTGTTATTCTGATTTTACGAATGAAGAAAGGCTCAGATGTGCCAAGTGAGTTGACCTGGAAAGACTAAATGGAGTCAGGATTTGAACCCAAGACCATCCTACTACAATGTCCAGTCCATTTTGCCTCTTTATCCTACTGCCTCAACTTTGCACTCTTGGCAAACACCAGTTCCTTCCTGACACTCCCAGGTGATGCTGGTAGGAGGTGTCGGCTGCTGTGACCTGTCATGGACGAGCGAGAGGAGCTGCAGATCTGTCCTGAGCCGACACAGGCACATCATAGATGTGTGGGTGGGGAGGCGAGGGTGATACAAATGAACGAAGAGTAACATTTGGACTGGGCTTTATTACACCCTTCTCTGTGAGTGCAAAGCACGATTCCGGTTCTGTCCTGGCTCATCCAGTCCTCCTTGATGAACAGTACTGGCCAGGATCGTGCTGAGGGCAAGGCCAGACCCAAGATAATGGCTGCTTTGTTCTTCTGCCCCCAACGGAGGACTCCTGCAGGGCCAGCCTCAGGACAAACAGACCACTCGAGCCCATTTGTCCCATCCCACCCCCTCACCCATCCCCCTCTATAGCATTATTCAGGGACATTCCTCCACCTACCTGGTGAGACCTATGCCCACCCTCAGACTAACCTTCCAAACCCCTATGGCAATCAGGAGTCACCTCTCTGCCTTCTGAGCCACCAGGATCTTCTGACTTTGTACCTTCTCATGGCACATAGTGTTCCTGTCCACTGCGTGACAGGCGAGCGAGCCTGCTCCTGCATGGGCAGCACAGTGGAGTAAAGAAAGGGAAAGATCTCGTGTCACAGAGCCCAGCCACGTTCCAGATGGGAGATTCCAAGACAGTCACTTCATCTTTTGAAGCCTCAGTGCCCTCATCTGTAGAATGGGAGTAGGAACATGGATGCCATGGGGTTCTTGTGAGGATTAAGCACTTCACCCAGTGAGTGGCACAGAGTAAATGTTCACCGAATAAGTGGTGGTTCCCTTTGCCTCTCCTCCTCCCCAGGAGCTTGTAGAATTGTTGAGGACAAATATGTTCCTAGTTCACCCTGGTGTCTGAAGTGCTCCACACAGAATGGGTACCCCACAAACGTTTGTGGAATAAAGGAATGAGTGTACTTGGAGCACAGAGTCATTTACTGAACTTGAATGAACAGATTAATTGCTCTGTATTTTCTTGAATGTCTTTTTTTTCTCTTGTCTTTCCTCTCAAAAGATGATTAAGAGGACATGATCTTCTTAGGAGAGAAAAATTAAACAATCAGAATTGCTCGCTAATTTTCCAAGGCTCATCCAAGCTTGGGCTGGCCTCCTGGGAGACATTATGATGGCCCAGAGGGAGGCAGCGGCAGCTGCTGCTCCAGCCTGCCTCTCCGTCTCTGCATTCTGCTCAGGAGTGGGGCCTCTTGCTTGGAAAGTGGCTGTGGGGAGGCCGCTGGCAGGAGCCAAAAGGAGCCTCCAGGGCACGCTCATCTAACCCAACATGGCCAGACACTTTGCATTTTCTGAGAACAGCCTCATTGCCGAGACTTGGGCCTCCCTTGCTGGCTCAGGAAGTTTGTGCTTATGAGTGTGACCTGACTTTTGGCTCAGAATATGAGGTTCCCACAGATTGATTCCCATACCATGGAGTAGTACCAAGTGTGGTTCATGCTGTCTTGATATCATCATAATATCAAGGAATCCGTGAGGGATGAGAGATCTGTCCTCAAAGGAGTTCAGGAGTTACCCTCTCCCAGTCCCAGAGTGCTCGCACCAATGTGGCTGCAAGGTTTGGAGAGAGAGGGAGAGAGAGAGAGAGAGAGAGAGAGAGAGAGAGAGAGAGAGAGAGAGAGAACAAGGAAGAGTCTGAAACTCATACCTGGGCTGTGGGCTGCCAGGGATAGAGACAGCTGGAGTTGGAATAACAGGTAAAATGTACTCAGCACTCACTGAATATGGGCTAGGTGCTACATATAGGCTTTTCCAGCTTGTCTCATTTGATCTTCCCAGCAAGCTGATGAGGCAGACCCAACCGCTTCAGAATCAAGGACACTGAGGCACAGAGACAGAGTCACTTGTCCAAAGCCTCGTAGCTAGTAATTGTCAGAGTGTGAACCATTACTGTGTAGGGTCTTTTGATATCCTTTATTCCGCACTGACTTTTTATTCTCATTCAAGGCTGTTTGAATTTTAAAGTGGACCCATCTCCACGGATTCTGAGTCCATGGGATGAGCGTAGGGCCCATGAATTTGCACTTCGTCCCAGTTCCCGGGTGAAGCTACTGCTGGTCTGGGGACTGCTCTCTGAAAAGCAAGGTCTACAGCAAACTTACACCTGCCAGATCCTAACTCTAACAGAGCAAGAGGCAGAAATCAAATCAAGAGGGTTAAGAATTCTCAAGAAAACCGAAGAAGTTTGTATTGAGGTCAATGTAAGCCCTCTGGGGCAGGAAATATCTACAACCTTCTTTCTGGATCTGCTAGAGTAATCATTATCCATTTTTTTCCTTAGGAATTTTTATCAGTATCATTTATAATTCTTACCTGATCAAATTATAGAATAGAAAACAGTTTAATAACTCTGGATCCCCATTTTGGTTTCCTGTCTCTCTGGTTAGTCAGGGGTGATTTACAGCATCCCTCTCACCGAAGGTCAGAAGGACCTGGGAGTCATAGGTGGGCCAGAGGTTACAGCAGAACAAGCATTCTTGGGAGGTTTCAGAACCAGATCTAGTCCTAGCTGCCATCTCCAGCTGTGTGGTCATGGACAAGACACTCCACCTTTCTGAGTTACACTGGATGAGCTCTAAATTCCCCTCTACCTCTGCCCTCCTACCTGCAATCTAAAGCTATTGGTGGCCACTGTCTAATCTCAGTGGCTACTACACCAAGACTGACAAGGTGCACACTGAGCTGTTGCCGGTATCTCCCACCCAGCTCTGAACGCGTGGCTGTGAACCCCCACTTTGGCCTCTAACTCTGGGATTTGAATCCTGGCTTCGTCTCCAAATGCGGGCTCTGTTTCCCTTCCAGGACTCAGAAGCCCAGGCAGTCTTGCTGCTGAGATGCCCCAGCTCCCTGAGTGCTAGAATCTTCCCTGGGTTGTCCCCAGATTCTGGGGCAAGAGGAGAATAGTGAGACTCAAGCTAGAACTAGAGCTCTAAGAAGGACTGCCAGGCCCCTGCCACAGGGGAGCAAGACTGCCCTGCTTAGCTGGCTCTCCTTCCTGGAGGAAGTGCATCGTGGTAGCACTGACGTCTTAGCTAATCTTCCTGTAATTATGACCCCTGTTTCACTTGAATGACCTAGAGCTAGTCCCTGAGATTTCAACATGATCCTGCCCTCACAATCCATGCCTGGAGGACAATTTTGTGGGTAAAACTATCCAATTACGAAGTTCTTTCAGCACTTACAGAGCTACAGAGCCAGCTGTCTTTAGTATAGATCAAAACCTGCACTTACCTAATCTTCAACTCTGTTCCCTACACAGAGACCAGTGAGATTCTCTTACGTGACTAGGCAAGCTTCATGAGCAATGGCTCACATGGAACTCTTTCCTACGTTATTTGATTGAGATGAACCAGAAGAAAGAGATTGTACGTGACATCTAAGAACAAAACTGAGAGAGGGAGGAGAGTTAGAGGGAGCACAGAGAAGCAGCTGAGGGTCCACCCCATTCTGGTTTACAGCCAGGTCCACACCTGCCCACATCCAGCGGAATTCATAAAACCAAGGCAGAGAGCGAGCGTCTGCGTCTGGGCTGAGTGTTTACAAGCCTCCCCTCGGGCCATGTGCAGTAACTCCTGCCGGCTGCCCTCGGGTCCTCCCAGCCTGCGGTGCCTATTGGGAATGTTACTATTTCCTCTGCCCTTGCACATTTCCTTTAATCTCAACCCAGCTTCTCTACTTGGAATCCTGATGGCCACTTGCTGTTTTGTATCTTGAAATCTAGACTCATTCGACTTCCCTGGACTTAGAGTACTTGTTACAGGGACCTTTGAGAGATGAGACCCTCAATAACTGGCAGTTATTCCCTCCCCCGCCCCCATCCACACCCACATCTGCACACGGACACATGCACGTTCTTACTGCTGGCTTCTCACACTCCATTGCCACTCAAATCCCTTCATGCCAGAGAGAGAGAGAGAGAAGAGAGAGAGAGGAATATGTCAGAAATAAAGCCACCTATGCAGGAAGCACTCAGTTCCCCCCACCCATATTGGCTTTCTCTAAAGAGGATTTAAATTTCAAATAGTAAAATGTGCATTTAAATTTCCCCAGCCTTCCTCTAGTCCACCTCTGACCTCGCCTTCTGCTGCAACTTGAGTAAACTTGAACAAGTAAATAGGAATAATATTATTTTTTAACAATTCCTTTATGAGAAAAAGAAATTTGCATAATGGGAGGTGGGGGTCCAGCGGTAGGAGCTCCCTTATTCACGCAGCATGAATAACAGTGAAGGCACCATTACAGCTCCGCGTTTCAGCAACAGCGTAAGCCGAACCAGGCAGTAAGTGGGCAATTCCCTTCTGTTCCAATACGCCCCAATTAACACAAACTGAGGAAGGAATAAATTTAAGCAGGAACAGCTTATCAACATACAATTAGCACTCAATAATTTATCCCTGTAATGCCAGATCAAATAAAAACATTGTGTCATAAATCACCTACTCAAGTAAGCCACCAACCCCTGCGCTAAAATGATCTTTTGGTTGATTTGCTTTCTATTCACCACCCTTCTGCTACAACAGGTTCTGGTTTTTTTTTTTTCTTTCTTTCTTTCTGAGATCCAAGACAGCCAGGTAGCTGCAGTGGCATTTGCTACTGTCCAGAGTTTGAGGTGATATTAACCATAAACAGAATTACAGGAGGGTCCAGCTCAGACCCCACAGATCATGCACCTACCTCCAAACAGAACAGCCACTAACAGCTACATATGAATAGGTGTCTGGTCCTCTAAGATGTCTAAGGAATGGAATTTCTCTTTTGACTTTTCTAAAATAATTTCAGATCTCTCAATCCTTATAGGTAGAAGAGTTTTCATAGATCCATAGTTCTATTCACTAACACACTGACACAATTATTTATTCACTTTATCATATAATAGTCTAGAAGAGGCTTAGAAAACAATACTGACACTTCTACCTACAATATATTACTGAAAACAGTTTAAGGTGATTTTTTTCCTTGTTTTCATTCTGTTTTGTTTTAGTGCGTCATTCTTGTTCTGAGGATATAACCCTCTAGGGCTGGATAGATTCTTTATGCATGCCTAGTTATCATTTCCTCCACCTTACATAAATATTCTTTAAGCTGTAATTTCTTTTCATTTTACATTAAATAAAATCATTGAACAGATCAAATTTGTTTTTTATCTGTGAAGATGATGTGATTGGCTACTACGAATTTCGCCCTACGTATAAATTGGTTTCTATACCAGGAAATAGAAACCAGCTCCTTTCAAATGGGATAGGAGGTGGGATTTAATATAGAGAATTGATTACCAAAATATCAAAGGGGCTGCAAGTGCAAATAAGAACAGCTAAAGGGTTATCCAAAGATTTATAACTACAAGAAAGTTCTAGAACTGAAGATGTGAGAGGGGAGAGTCGTGTGACTCGGGGCCCAGGAACGCTCTCATGCCATTCACTGCTGCTGCTGCTACTGCGGAGCAAAACCCACGCACCCACATTCCCACAGACACTGCTGCCCAAGGCAGGGCCCCCTCTGCCTTCCTCCCATCTTCTAATCTCACCTGAGTGCCTCCCTCTGGGAGAACCCACAGGACCCAGCTGGCAAGGTGTTCTGAGTCGTGCAGTAAGCAGGTTCTAGTCCCAGAAATAGGATAGAACAGAAAAATGCCGAGGAGCTGAGAACCAACCTGCGATACACAGCTTACCTACTCGTGTCCAACACTGAGATACGTTTTTCAGTAGAAGCAATGGTCTTGCTTTCTCCCCTGCTTCCTCTCAAGATTGATGGTTCAGGATCAAGATTAGCAGCAGCATCTGTGATAAAGACACGGAGAAAAGGCAAGTTAGGTGAAGGCATTTAAGACAGTGGCACTGGCCCTGTTTGTATCCAACTATAGTCATCCTATATAGTCTTCTATTCTCCATCCTCCAGTCCCTAAATATAAGGAAAGCAAGGGTCATGTGTTTGTGAACAGATATGTAGGCTCAGAGAAACTAAGGAACTTGCATTTAAAATTTATTCTTTTCAGTTGTCTGGTCAGGAATAATTTACCAATTAAATAGGACAGCAGCCAAAGTAGAAACAGAGACATACACTGAAATCTGTTAGCATCAACTGCTACAGTCATTCTTCTCTAGATGACATATTGTTGCTATATATAGTTTAGATATGAGTAATGAGAATGTGATTGCAAGCCGATATTTAGGGAAAAGCTAGGCTCATCACGACGGCCACTCTGATGGAATGTCTTGGTGATGGATTTACTCTAAGACGTTCTCAATTTATTTTTCCCCAGGATGCTTTTCTATTTAAGCCATTAAATGACTTACATTTGATGGACAGAGGACACTTATTAATTGTGAAATCTTGCGCAAGTTATTTAACCTTTCCAAGCTTCCTCATCTATGAAATGGGGATGATAATAGTATCTACCTCACACCCTTATTTATAAGGATTAAATGAAACAATGTACACAAAGAATTTGGAATAGTGCCTGGCATATAGTGAGTACTAAATAAGGTGAGTTGTTCTTATTCTTGCTATAGAAATCACTAAGGAAGAGAATAGCATTTTAATTGTCAGCTAAAAGTAATCTTACTTGGACATTTCTTCTTATAAATCATAGATAATACTAGATCCAGGAGAAAATGATGCCAGTAAAAGAGTCACTAAGAGTGGGAAGAAAATCTGATATAAAGAAAGAGTTAAGGCAAATGTAGAGGTCTTCACATTCTGGAGTTGAAGAATTTCTGCTCCTCTGAGACCAATGGGGAGGACAGTCATAAATTTAGGCAACTTAAAATGACAAAAAAATAACCTGAGGCATATTTAATGGGAAGATCATTCTGTGTAAAATAAGAATTGTGGAACCTGGTTCTCACAATGTGATATTTCACATGAGCAGGTCGTCTGCTTTCAATTGGAGGTGGAAAATGGGAGAGGCATTGGGCAAAAAAGGGAGACATGGACATACCCAGCATGGATCAAAGGAGAGAGAGCCAAGAGGAGAGACACAGAGACACAGAGACACAGAGAGAGAGAGAGAGAGAGAGAGAGAGAGAGAGAGAGAGAGAGAGAGAGAATCAGTTGTTGGGAAAGTTAGAAAGAAGCTTCCTCTCACTGAGCTGGAGAAACCCTCCTTCTTCTTTAGCGTCAAAACGTCCTGCTGTGCTACCCAATGTAGTTGAAGCTGAAGGTCTGGTTTCACGTAAAGAACTGTCTATGCAAATGGTCACATTGCCTGGAAAGAAATGTAAATTCATAGTGGAACACATAGCTAAAAGTAACAACATCTCACCACAAAGTATCACTCTGTGATGAGAAACTTAGCGCTTATTCATGATTCAAGGTAGTTATGAGAGTTAGAGACGTACATTGAAACGGTGGTCTTTCCCTTATGGTCACTTCCACTATACACACACACATACATGCACACATATATTTATATATCCATACTCACACTCGCAGAATTATCATGAATGTAACTACTCCAAATTCAGACTAACACAAATGCACTGCATCCTGGCAACTCAGATCAGCAATTGTCATCAGTAACATGATTTTCTGAAATAAAGAATTCTTGGCACATTTCCAGATGAAAAAGACAATCTCCCCTTAATTAAATTGTAGTTTCATTCCTGGAAATTTCCGTGACCATTGAAACCAAGCAAAACTACTTAGCGTTTGTGAGTTAAATGGAATTAGGTTCAAAGTTTAGATAACTATAATATAAATAGATCTTGTGAGACATTCAGACTTCATGTGGATCACGGCACAAATCTTCCATGCGTAGCATCCTTGGCCCCGGCTCACAAATGTCAGTAGTGTCCCCTGATCTTTGTGTCAACCAAAATTGCCCCCATCTCCAAAATATTCCTGCCCCCCAGTCCCAAGTGGCTTCTACAGCTATTAAGAAACACTGCTGTGTGGCATCCATAGTTCTTGAAGGGAAGCCACCAACACCCTAGATGAATGAAAACACTTGAGGAAATATCCCCGCAGCATAAAACATAAGCATATGCATTGACTAAGGTGGTGCTCCTCACAGGGAAACAGGTGTCATAGACTCAGCCAGAGACACTAAATGACTTCAGAACATCTGCATTTTCAGACCCCTTGGCCATGTCTGACTTCCGACAACAGGGCTATCCCAGGCAGCATGCCATAAACCCATAGCTGACATCCACCCTATTCATTATTTATAGACCTGGACATCCACCTGCTCACCTGCGTGTCCCACAAACAATGCACTGGCAACAATGTCTGCCTTCCTGCAGGACAATTTCCATTCACTTCTGTGTGAGGAGTGTCTCCTAGAAAGGCAGCCACATCTGAGGGCCTGCTCGTCCTATCTGGGCTCTGCTCAAGCTAGGTGGAGTAAAATGGGTGTTTATTTAAAGGGAGCAATGAGGGGACTTTCCAGTTACACTGAGTACAGGAACTCTTATGCTACTGATCCTCCTTGAGACTATCCTGGATCCCAGAAAGTGCTGCAAGCCTCAGTAGAAAGAGCTTCTCTGACATTTTTGTGACTCTACTGCAACTCCACTTTCTTAGTTGCTACCAACAGGCCACTTTCCTCCGTGTTGCTAAGTTCAAATTCCAGATGAGAACTGTTGTTGGCCTGGCTCATCCTCTCAATTCAGGCTGCAAGTTATGGATCAACAATTACCTTGGGGATAGACTCTTTCCCGCTGCTGTGGACAGAGTGAAGAGCAGGGGCACCTGGCTCCCTGCCCACTCAGCAGAGGCATGGGCAGGAGTAGATGCTCCACAAAAGTAGAATGGCAGGAGGGCAGTCTAGAATGTCTTATATTCCTGCTATCTGGAAGCATAAAGGAGCTTTCTAAATAGTGACAAGACAGAGGCTTCTCAGGTTTGCAAGAGGGAAGAGAAAGATGAAAGAGGCAGTGCAGTGTAATGATGTATTTATCAGCCACAGTGACTTACCCCATCTAAGTTTCACAGCTTAGTGGCCTAGAACCACTGGACAAAGATGTAACTATCCCAGGAGACAAAGATTCTAGGTTTATATACCCCATGACATCATAGGTAAGTAGTTTAAGTGTGACCAGAGATAAGTAATTTAAATTTTATGAACTTCCGCTGCTCCCTTTTTTTTTAATGGAGAAAAATTCTCCATACCTTTCAGAAAGTTGATGCAGTAAGTAAGCCCCAGCTTCTCTGAGAAGTCAGAACAGGAGGTGCTAGGCATATTTTAATAATACTAACAACACTAAGAAGGATCAGAAATAGGTTTCAAGGGTCAGCACACTTTCACACCTTGGACATTTTTTGATTGTCTTTGTAAATTTTTAGAGCAGTAGTGCTCAAAACAGGTCAATTTTACCCACCAGGGGACAATGTCTGGAGACATTTTTGGTTGTCACAACTGGGGGTGGGGGCAGGTTGCCATTGGCATCTGTTGGGCAAGGCTAGCAGTGCTGCTAAACATCCTACAATGCATAGGACAGCCCCACAACAAAGAATTATCTAACCCAGCCCAAAATGTCAACAGTTCGAGGTTGAGAAACCCTATTCTAGAGTGACAGTCCACAGCAAGCATTTATCACATTCTCAAAGGGCCCATGACCTCAGTGGGTTTAGAAACCCTAGCTCTAGATTTTGGCAAAAGGCCACAGAACATTCTTTTTGGCACCCTGACTTCATGCTGCCTCTTCCATCTGCACCCCAGGCAAGGTCCCATCCCCCACCCATTTCCTCTCTTTGTATAACTCTACCTCTAGCATTGTAGGCACTCATCTTGCAGAAAAGAGAATCCCTGTCCAAATGCAAACTCACCTTTGAACAAACCAACTCTCTGATGACCTGCTTTTCAATTCCCTGGACCAGTTAAAGGCCCTTGGCATTTCACCCTTTGACACCCTCACAGCCTCAACCTACCTTATCTGCACGCACATATCAAGCTGCAATGTCCTTCTCCAGGCAGGCCGGCTCCTCTGATTCATGCTTGGCCTATTTCCCTGTTGCCACTAATCAACTGTTTTACGGCCCTGCCTGCTGTTAGACTTTTCCTCCATTTCTATCTCCCTCTTCCACTCTACATACAGACAAATCAGGCTTTCGAAAAGGAATGACAGAGCCATAAAGCATCTCTCCCCTGCTAAGCAAGAGGGAGCTCTGCCCTGGGGCAGTAGTTGAATTGGGACCCATGTTAGCACTTGCCAGGGGTGACTTCTCTGCAGGACTAAGGTCAGAGGCCTTTCTGTGAGATGTACTTCAGGTGGCTGCATGGAAGGGGGCCCTCCATGTGGTTTAAAATATCTCCACAACGTATAAATACACACACTGAGCTGCTGCAATAAAACACAGCGTAACATTGCCCAACCTGCACCATTATATGCTGTTAAATATTTAATTAAGAAATCATACAAAGCAAACTGTTATATACACAATAAAAAGGGAAGAAAGAAAAACAAAATGCAGGTGTAGAACAGCCTGGTAGTAAATACAATTTTCATTTGCTTTTACCCAGGGGCATTTGTAGAAAAGATTGTTTTGCCAAATATTTATCCTTTTCTTCATTTTCTTGAAACATGTCTTTTCCAGAAAGAAATGACATTTAACATGTATTAAAAACATGTGTTTAAACCATTCAGAAAGTTTAATTTTCTTTAAAAATGGTTTCCGGAGCTGGAGTCTTCCCCGAAGTTTCTGGGGCTGAATTTTCACCTGATCATATGTCAAGTCTGACCTGAGTAACCCTCCGTGGGCCTCTGTCACTCACGTGGGATTTTACTCGGACCCCCAGCTGAGAAGATCCACCATGGGCTGGTATCTGCTGTAATAGAAAAGCAAATACTAACAAAGACCTGACACAGCTGTTTGATAGGAAGGATTTGGTTTTCCGGGAGCTTGTTTCATATTATTGTGAAGATTATAAAGCGAACTTCTGGAAGATGGCCAGGCAGTTTTGAATACTATAGTCCTGAGCGGCTCAGAGCATAAACCTAATCAAAGTCTGTATCGCGTTGATACCTGGGGCGGTAGTAACAAATGATGCAAAATGTAGTAAAAGATGCTGGACGTGGCTCAGAGAGTTTATGAAACGTGACTGAAAGTAAACAACATCTCACACATTGTTCTGTGCTGGGTCCCGCAATCTGAACGGGAAATCGGGCTGGATGAAAGGAAGGTGACCAGTGTCGAGCAGCCCAATTCCTGCTCTGATTTTATAGGATCTACCAAATCCACAAAGGCAGAGCTTCAGCACAATGCTGAAACTGCTTCTTGTGGTTTAGACATGCCTGAACAGCATTTCTGGAGCTGATAAACTAAGCTAAACATTGTCTTGTAGCTGGCAGCATCTGAGGGTGAAGGGGTTAAGGATAAATTGTTCTTGAACAATTTCTCCAGGGTATAATATTTAAAGAAAAGCAAAATGGAACAGCACTCTTTCCACAGTGTCTTCCAGCCTCTTCATTCAGAAGGAAAAAAAAAAAAAAAATAGCGGACTTATGGCTAACTAAAGCAAATCTCATTTCCCTTAAAGGGATGGATTTTTGAGCACAGTATTTTTCTTTTTTCTAGGATGCAGCAGCAGCCACCTCTTCAGTAATGGCACGTCTCTAAGAAGAGCTGTCTTCATGATCCATGCCATGAGAGGGACTTGTAGCCATTCTAGCCATGAAGGGAACCCTGAACAGAAAGTCTCCCTTCTTTTCAGGATGAGAAAACCTATTTCCACTGCACCAACAAGATCCCCTCAACTTCCCCCTAAAAATTTTCTCCTGGAGAAAGCAAGGAGCCTTGCAGGAGGACAGCACTTTTTCTGAATATAGTAGGGCTACACTCAGAAATTCTTCTTGTGAAATAGGTCTACAGAATGTATTCAAGAGAAATTTTTCCAAAGATGGAGAAATTTTTCCAAAGATGGAGAAATTAAAGACTTTAATCATGACTTGGCATTTAGATACTTGCTAAACTGGAAGCACAGCAATTACATTTTGCTACTGCTAAACTTGGGCAAAGATTTGATCACTTGAAACTTATTTAAACACTGCCAGTATGTGTTTACTCTGTTGTTATTAACAATCACCTGGATAAATTCAGATTCAACATATAAATATACACGTTACACTGCACATTATGAAAATAGCTTTAGTGATCAGGAGGAAAAAAGATATCCAAGGAGAAATCAATGAGGGGATTTGCTTGGTCACAGGATATTTGGAGTCCTAGCCTTTAGCTAGCTCAGCAATCCTATCTCCAGCCATTAGACCAATGCCAGGCTTTCGTTATTTGGCATTTTTGCACCTGAAGTGTGTAAAAGCAGTTCTATTTCAAATGACATACAGTTTTATACTCAAAAGCTCATTTGCACCCATGAATCCAGCTATGATCCTCAGCTGCAGTAGAGAAAAAACAAAGCAGATCCTTAAAGGCATGTGAATGACAAATATATTAATTTTTTAAAAAAAATTTGGACTTTGATTTCATACATAATTCAAAAGTGCTTCTATACTGGATATTTCTATAAAGTGAAACCATCAGGGATCAAGCCACCAGCAGTGAGAGGCAGAAAGCACTAGATTTTTTTTAAGGTAGAGACACAGAGATTATCATGAAGACTAAAGAAGTTTAAGAAATATGAAAATTCATCCTTGGAGGAAAAAAACAGAAACATGTAAGCTGTGCAAAAAAAAAAAATATATATATATATATATAAGAATGTATGTATCACTTGAGTATTAAAAAATACATATTTCAAGTGCAGCAAAGATTTGATTGTACTTTTGTAGTGCTGGGGGCAGAATAGGAGGAAAGGGGCAAATAAAATTTCAGGATTGCTCAATGACAGTAACAAAGAATAACAGCATAAAGAAATGTGCAAGAGGAATTTATATTTTTCTTTAAAATGGCCAAAGTGCTAGAGGAGTTTTCATATGGTTACAGGCAAAAAAAAAAATTTAGGTTTTCTCATCTAGAAAATCAAAGACCGGGATAAGGAGGAGGAGAAGAAACAAAATCAAAGACCAGAAAGCAAACACACATGGATAGTGTAAACAGTGATATGTCAAATTCCAGCAACTCTTGGAACTTTGCAGAAAGCTACAAAGAAAATGAAGAAACTAATTTTTCTAAAAATAATCATATGTTTGTGTATTACACATAATGTGTATTACGTATATTCTCTAAATAAATTTTTAGAATTTAAGCTGTTAAATGAGAGTTTCTTGAAGAAAACCAGAGTTGTTCTAAATAAGCTCCCATTGGTTGTGGATAACCTCCAAAATGCTGCTTAGGTGCTATGATTAGATCTAATGGAACAAACCTGATATCCTTAACCTAATTTGAGAGCTTATAAAAAATAATGAAAAGAATGAATTACATCTCATCCATTAATACTGGTCTCTCACCCACAATATATATATATATATATATATATATATATTTTTTTTTTTTTTTTTTTTTTTTGAGACAGAGTCTCATCTGTTGCCCGGGCTAGAGTGAGTGCCATGGCATCAGCCTAGCTCACAGCAACCTCAGACTCCTGGGCTCAAGCGATCCTTCTGCCTCAGCGTCCCAAGTAGCTGGGACTACAGGCATGTGCCACCATGCCCGGCTAATTTTTTTTCTATATATATCTTTAGTTGGCCAATTAATTTCTTTCTATTTATAGTAGAGACAAGGTCTTGCTCTCGCTCAAGCTGGTTTCGAACTCCTGACCTTGAGCGATCCGCCTGCCTCAGCCTCCCAGAGTGCTAGGATTACAGGCGTGAGCCACCACGCCCGGCTACAAAAAATATATTAAAACTTACTTTTCCTCAAGTGACAAAGCAAACTGCCATCTTAAGGAAAACAAAATATAGAGTCTTCAAACTTGACATGATTTACATTCAGTTAAAAACATAAAATATAAAATAGTAGACATCATGTTAAAGTTTCACCATGTTCCTGCTGGGGAGACCAGCAGACGTGGGAACCAGATACCTTAAAAAAAAAAAAAACTCAAAAATGATTCTATCAACAGGAAAAGGATCTTATCTCCTGCCCTTAAGCCTGCTATACTAATTCACAGTCATTTGCTCAAACATTTGTGCCTTGCCCACCATCAAGCAAGAAGCTATGTTTGAATCTGAGTTTTGGTCAATCCCACTAATGCAGAACCACATGGGAGTAGGAAAGAGCCAGAGATGAGCAGATGAAGGGCCATCTGGAATAGAGTTCTGAGTACAGCTCCAAGCCACAGCACTGAGGACCAGTTGCCAGAATAGTCTTGGAGCTAAGATGAAGAAACCACCTGGCAAGTGTAGGTGGAATCCAGAGGAAAAAACTGAGGGTGCTGGAATTCACCAGGAAATGATTCAACAGACGATGCATTCCCTCTGGGGGTTTGTTTCTGCTACACTGTGTAGAAAAGAAGAGTGGGTCTTGCGAGTTAGAGAACTAAAAATAGAATTGGTGCAGAAGGAAGCTTTGAGAAGGGACATAAGGAGAGGGCACACTGAGAGTGGGCATTTGGCCTTCTGGGCTATTTTTTTACTAGTGCCTTATTTTCCCAAGATGCTATGAAATTCAAGAGGCAATGGGAACGTCAGTAATGACCCATAACATGACCAGTCTAGGAAGCCATTCTGAAAATAGTCTGGGTGGCCACAATGAAAGGGCTGGGTTGTAGGATGAAGGGGAGACATGAGACATGCACTGATAGTTCTGTGTGAAACATGAGCAAATCTTCATTCTAGGCATTTTTTATAGGCTGGGAGAAGCTTTAAAATGCTGACGTTCGAGCTAATCTCCTAGGCACTGTTTTGAGATTTCTCTGATTGCTATCCAAAAGCTGGAAAGCAGGAAGTATCTTCTTTCTCATGGAGCCCATGACGTTATGAAAACTCTTTTCTCTCTCTTACAGCTTGCCCATCTTCTTTCATAGGCCAGTCCAAATCCAAATTTTTCACTTCCAGGGTACATTTCCTTTCATCTCTGCTCTTTACATCTTTTTAGGATATATGTACACACACACACATTCTAAATAGATATGTTACATATTACATCCTATATAATATATATTATATATGTCATACATTATATACATATATAATATATATCATATAGGATATAGGATATATTATATAAGATATATTTCTCCCTACCAGCATCCCTTCAACATGACCGTGCAATCTAAGCCATTGGCATTGGGTTGGTCATCTTTACACTGATGGGATCCACATAGTTCAATCTTGCTTTAGACACCTGTAGAAAACTATGGGGGTTAAAATGAAATGGTGCTGTGGGTTACAAGGTTATATCCATTTGTCCAAATAATACAGTTAAGATTTTTGAGGTATATAAACTTTATCTCAAAAAACTTAAAAACGGACATTTTAACAATATTGATTCTGCCCATCCATGAACATGGTAGGGTTTTCCATACGTTCACCTAATGTGATCTACAGAATTAATGCAATCTCTATCAAAATACCATTGTCATTCTTCACAAATCTAGAAAATATAATTCTACGCTCCATATAGAACAGAGAAGACCCAGTATAGCCAAAGCAACCTTAAGCAAAAAGAACAAATCGGGAGGCATCAGTCTACCAGGCTTTAAGCTTTACTACAAGGCTATAGTAACTAAAATAGCATATTACTGGCACAAGAACAGAAATGTAGACCTTTGGAATAGGACTGAGAACCCAGATATAAAACCATACTCATATTGTCATCTAATGTTCGACAAAGCAGACAAAAATATGCATTGGGGGAAAGAATCTCTATTCAATAAATGGGCTGGGAAAACTGGATAACCATATGCAGAAGACTGAAACTGGATCCTCACCTCTCACCTCTCACAAAAATCAACCCATGGTGGATAACAGACTTAAGCCCAAGGTGTAAAACTTTAAGAATTCTATAGACATTGGCCTAGGCAAAGCATTTGTGAAGAAGACCCCCAAAGCAATCACCACAGCAACAAAAATAAATAAATGGGACCCGATCAAATTAAAAAGCTTCTTCACAGCCAAGGAAACTATCATTAGAATGAATAGACAGCCTACAGAATGGGAGAAAATATTTGCATTCTACACATCCGATAAAGGTCTGATAACAAGAATCTATATAGAACTTAAGAAAATTAGCAAGAAAAAAGTCAAACAACCCCATGAATAAATGGGCAAAGGTCATGAACAGAAACTTTTCAAAAGAAGGTAGAATAATGGCCATCAAACTTATAAAAAAGTGCTCAACATCTCTAATCATTAGGGAAATGCAAATCAAAATTGCAATGAGGTATCTCCTAACTGCAGTGAGAATGGCCTTTATCAAAAAGCCCCCAAACAACAAATGCTGGTGTGGATGTAGAGAGATTAGAATGCTCTGACACTGCTGGTAGGACTGCAAATTAGTACAACCCCTGTGGAAAGTAATTTGGAGATACCTCAAAGAGCTAAAAATAGAAATACCATGTAATCCAGCAATCCCACTACTAGGCATCGACCCACAGGAAAAAAAGGCATTCTATAATAAAGACATCTGCACTCTAATGTTTATAGCAGCACAATTCACGATTGCAAAGATGTGGAAACAACCCAAGTGCCCACCAAAACATGAGTGGATTAATAAAATGCAGTATATGTATACCATGGAATACTACTCAACTACAAAGAACAATGGTTAACCAGCACCTCTTATATTATCCTGGATAGAACTTGAGCCCATCCTTCAAAGTGAGATAACACAAGGATGGAAAAACAAGCACCACATGTACTCACCAACAAATTGGTACTAACTGATCAACACTAAGGTGCTCACATGGTAGTAATGTTCACTGGGTGCTGGTCAGGTGGAAGGGTGTGGAGGGGTAGGTAAACTCGCAACTAATGGATGCAGAGAGCACTGTATGGGGGAAGGGCATGCTTGTAGCCCTGGCTTGGGTGAGGCAAAGGCATTATATGTAACCAAAAAGTCTGTACCCCCATAATATTCTGAAATGAAAAAAGAAAAATAATAATAAACTATATCATGCCACATTATCACCTCTTAGATTATAAATTCTAAACAAAGAATAAACTTTCCAAATGCAAAAAAAAAAAAAACCCAAAAAACTTAAAATGATTGAGTAGGGGGTAGGGAATGAGTGTAGATAGATATGAAGCAAGAATGGCAGGATAATGATAATTATTGAAACTGAGTGATTGGTACACGGGAGTTCATTTCACTATTTTATTTTCTTAATGTATGTTTGAAATTTTTACATAATGAGAAGATGAAATGGTGATTCTTCCCTATGTGCTAGGGCTATAATTCATTCTGTATATTCACATACATTCCTGTGTATGCATTTGACCCTTGAACAACACAGGTTTGAACTGCATGGGTCCACTTACATGCAGATTTTTTAAAAATAACAATTACCTTGAGTGTCCCTGCCTCTTCTGCCTCCCCTTCCACCTCCTCCACCTCTTCTGCCTATGCCACCCCTAAGACAGCAAGACCAACCCCTCCTCTCGCTCCTCTGTCTCAGCCTACTCAACGCGAAGATGACGAGGATGAAGATCTTCATGATGATCCACTTCCACTTAAGAAATAGTAAATGTATTTTCTCTTCCTTATGATTTTCTTAATAATATTTTTTTCTCTAGCTTACTTTATTGTAAAAATATGGTATGTAATACATAAAACACACAGAATATGTGTTCATCAACTTTTCATGTATTGGTAAGTCAATAGTAAGCTGTTAGTAGTTAAGTTTTGGGGGAGTCAAAAGTTATATGCAGATTTTTGACTGTGCAGGAGTTTGAGGCCACTAACCCACATGTTGTTCAAGGGTCAACTGTATATTCTCTCTCACAAACACACGCATACACACACACGCACACACACATTCCTGAGGAGTGGAGACATGAGCTTCAGAGCCATCTGGTCTTGATTTTATCACATGTGGTCCACTACTCACTCAGTGAGGAAGAGTGGGCTTTGACATCTGTCAACCTATCTAACATTTGCATTGCCGTAAGCATCTGGGTATGAAGTATTTTACTTTTCTCTGGCCTCCGCAATGGAAGCTAGGCAACTGGAACACATCTCCTCTGCACTGAGATTTGCAATAACACTACTTTATATAATCCTCTTGATCCCTTGCCACCATCCAAAACACTCGCCTGTGCTCCATCACTCCGGATGAAAATGGAGTCTGCAATGTGATATCTCAGGGAATAGCCAGGTATGTGACTAAATACTTTCCCCTACAATTCACTCTGACTGACGGTACTATTAGAGGCACTGTTCTTCTCATTCTTGCCTGGTAGTTTATTTCCTTTTCACTGTTACATTCTGAAATTACCAAAATATGTATATTATATGGTTTTTGCCAACTCTCTAGCAGATTTATTTCATCACCTTGACATAGGTTACTTCCTTCCCATCCTGTTTTACTTTTCACACTTTTTCTGCCTTTTCCGTAATATAATCTCTTAAATTTTCTGGCATAATGTCTGTACCAAATGAATTTATTCCATTAAAAAAGAAAGGCTACATCCCAGAAACCTTTGAAAATAGTCTTATAAACCATTCAGTAGACATTTTAGTGTAAGATAAAATATTAATATTTAATGGTTTGGACTAATGAGGTATAGCTTAGTCTGAATTATGGAATATTTAAAAAGAAATGTCCTATAAGATAAAAAACTATTACACCCAGTAAAGGACAGAGACTTACAAATTATTGGAAGTAGGAATGCTTGCAGACTTATTTTGACAAATAGATAATAATGTTTTTTAATTAGCATACTAATAACTTTGCAAGTACGTTTTTGCTTCTAAAGTACTTCGAAAGTACTGGGAACAGCATGCCTTCCTAATGAGGTTGATCTATAAACCCACTTCCGTAATTTATCTGTTTCATAGATACTTTTTCTTTCTTTAAATGTAAGACAAATCAGGAAGACTTCTGCCTCCATTTTCATAAATTTTGAGTTATTGAGGGTCAAAATTCATCTACTATATAATATCATGTAATAAATTTTTGAGCAATTGTAATCTGACTTAGACTTTTCTGAAGTGATCTACAGCTCTCCCTACTCTGTTTTGTTTTCACATAAGAAGAAGAAGAATACCCACAAAATAACTCACCATTGGAGCAGATGGTAATTGCAAAATGTAGAACAGAAAAATTCTTAATCTGCTAAAACTAGGCACAAAGAACATGACAGCAAATGGCTGATAACCAGCAGTTGGGATTGACACACACTTGGTCAGGTGAGTTCGGCCTCAAGAGCTCTCACATGCCCTTATCTCAGGGTTGGGGGTGGTGAGTAGTCACCTTCTACTTTCCCTCTCCTCCACGCACCTCCTGCTGTGAGCTCACACCTCCATGCTGAATGAGCCCAGGCTCAGCCTCTTATTTCCTGCACTTTCCTTTCAGCTAGAAATGTTTCAGCCTTTCTCACCTGTATATTGAGTCCTTCTGCCGAAGCAGTTTTTGTTTGTTTGTTTGTTTCTTTGTTACAATTGTCAAAATCACAAAATGTAATATTGATTGATTACAGTTATCTAATCTATAGTTCATATTCAAGTTTCATTGACAATCCTAATAATGTCCTTTATAGCTTTTCTCCTTTCCCGATTCAAGATTCAATGGAGCATCATATATTGCATTTATTTTTAGCACATGTTTTTATTTTGGTAAAATACATATAACATAAATTTGCCATTTGAACCATTTTTAAGTGTTCATCTCAGTGGCATTAAGCATATTCCCATCGTTGTTCAATCATGACCAGCAAGACAGTTTAAAAAGCCTTTATCTCTGGGACTCAGGGTGGGGAGTCTGTGTCCTAGGACAAAGCTGTGGGCTTTGAGCCCAGTCCCAACGAGACCTTAACCAGGCTGTGACTGGGTAACCTGACACAAAACAGTATACCCTTGTCCAGGGGAGATTGGTTCTGGGATGTCCCACGGATAAAAAATCTGCAGGTGCTCAAGTCCCTGATATAATTTATAATATACATTTGTATGTAACCTACATACATCCTCCCATATGCTATAAGTCATCTCTAGATTACTTATGATGCCTAATGCAATGTAAATGCTATGGAAATAGTTGTTATACTGTATTGTTTAGGGGACAATGATAAGAAAAAAAAGTCTGCATATTTTTAGTACAGATGGGTTTTTTTCTGAATATTTTTGAAGCAAGTTTGGTTGATTCCATAGATGCAGAACCTACAGATACAGAGAGCTGACTGTACTTAAAATAAAACGAAGTGCAAACGTCCCCGGTGCACTAAAACTTAAGCATACTTCCATACCTAGCTGAAGTAGAGAATGGTTAGACCATAAATTTAACACTCCAGTTTAGTCCTGAGCCTGTATGTAGGTATTTCATTAGTGAAAATGTGCCAGAAGTTCAGTTTAACATGAACTTGACATTTAAGATCAAGAGAAGAGGAGGGAAATATCCTGAAATCCTGAGAGCCCTTTTTTTCTCATCTAAGCTCCTCTTTATTAGCTACAAGTAGATTTTCCACATTGTAGATTTTCAGAGAAAAATTCCTCTTCTGTTTCCCTCTGTTACCCAGTTCAAACTGATTCGGATGTGCCTGAGCAAAATGCTTTAGGTAGGGGAATCTGCTTTAAAAAAGCAAAACCCAAAAACTGAGTGTGGCCCAAAAGTGTCATTAGAAGTAGTCTGCATGTGTTTACCTAGGGAAACTATAAGTTGGTTTCCTAAGTATTCAGGGCTCTTTCCAAAGACATTCCTGGGATTATATAGTACATGTGCTTTTGTATCTATGAATTTGGAAACTTCTCTAAGGTTCCTGGCTGCCACTTCAAAGAGTAAAGGTTATATTTATGTTCTAACATCCAGAGTGAGCATTCTGGGTGTGGGAATTGTACTTGAATCAAGGGACTTAGTAAATTGGCCTTCTAATTCTGAACCAATGAAAAAAGACCTAAAAGGAGCTGCAAATAGGACACTTGAGATAGCGGAAAAGGAAGGAAACATGTTTCTAGCACCTACCAGGCACTAGATATGGAGCTAAGTATTTTATATACATTGTGTAATGAATCCCAACTTACCCTCCTGCTCCAACACTGCATTTTACAGAGAGAAAATGAAGTGTTAAGTAACATGTTAGTAAGTGATGGAGCCTGGACTCAGGTTCTTGAGGCACCATGGGTTGTAGTTTTGTTTGGGAAGTCCCATGAATACTTGGTTTCTAATAATAGATCAACAGCAGGCCGGAAGGACATTTCAGATGGTGTGCCACAGAGCACTGCTTGGAAGATGTTTCCTGCTCCACCTTCATCAGGAGGCAAATTCATCTAAGCTGCAGATGATTGCACCTGATACATATGAGAAGGACAATAAATACACTAGGTAACTAAATCAGAATTGCAAAAAATACTAACAAGCTAAAGTATGGACTGAATGGAATGAGATGTTACCATATGGAGGTAAATGTCAAGGTCTGCATGTCGGTTCAAAAAAACAATATGTGAGGGAGACAAGTTTAAGAACAACAACCACAGGATATGTTTTAGTCAACAATAGAGTCAGAATAAGCTCATAGGGTCATGTGGTCACAGACACATGATTCTAAGCTATATTAAAAGATGTACAATATCTATAATAAAAATGGTAATAATTCCATTGCAACCTGCATCAATCAGACTATGATCTAAGAGGAACATTTTGTGCATTCAATAAATATGTATTGAGTGCCTTCTAGGTGCTAGGTACTACAATAGGCTTGGAGGCCTGGTGCAGAACAAAGCAGACACAGTCCCTGTTGTCCCAAAGCTTAATAGTCCCCCAAATGCAGGTAGGGTGAAATATGCTCAGAGAATGGAAAAGAATTTAAAACTATATCTTAGAGGAACAATAAAAGGAATGTAGCCTAGAGAAAAGTCTTCTCTTGATGTGCATTTGAAGGGTTGATGGGGAAAATGAATCATGTTTTATGGCAGATTTTGTAATATGCAAAACATATTCTAACCCCTCTAAGTGAAAGGATTATACATTGGCCCACAAATGTTGGGTTTGGCCATGCAACTTGTGATGCTTCTTTTCATAGGAGCATTATACATCTCTACCATCACTGGGCTTCAGACCAGCCTCATGACTTGCTTTGGCCAATAAAATGTAGGCAGAAGTGATTCTGTAAAAGAAAAATTCAGCTAACCAAATTAGAGATTCATTCTTGTTCTAGCTAATAGGAATCTTCTGCATAGTTTGATTTCAAGCAGTAATAGAATTTTTCATTTATAACCCAAAGAAAGCTCCTTTTGCCAAACATGAGCTACCTTAGCCAAAACCAGAAGTGAGGCTAGTTCCCTAATAAGTCCAACAGAAGCATTAATGGCTGCATTCTAATTGTTACTGTTTCTCAAAATTAGGTGCCCACCTATCATTAACACATATTAGTGTTGTCAATTTTACTCTAATTATGGGTTTGATGCAACTTGTTCCAATCAATTTTGTCAATATATAAGGACACCTACAATGTATCACATGCAGTTTTAGCTAAAAGTTTAGTGATTGGGCTGGAAATGAAAAATTGATGCTTGGCTTTATTACTAATGCTGTTTACTCTCGCACAGTAACGTGCTTCTACTTAAGTGTCCAGCATTAGGAAATGAGTTATCATTGGTGACCTCTAAGAGAAATTGTAAAGATGTCAGATAACTTGGTGGTTTGCATGTACACAAAAAAGGAGAATAATGTGCTTTCTTTCCTTCGTTCTGTTCAATACTTGGGCTTTTACTAGGTACTAAAGTTCCTTTGGAAACCAATTTATATGTTTATTGCAATTAAGAACTGCTGCTTCTAAAAGGGACTGTAGTGTGAAATTCCCTCAGGCCTTACTTGCTGGGCTATGCCTTGCCTGCCCCTCCCTTTCATTTATTTATTCCTGGTTTGTTGTGGAGGTGTTTAAATGAGAAATTGCCCTGACAGCCACCTGAGCAAGTTGTGGACATCTTTAGGAAAAGATCCTACCCAAGAAGTCCCAGCTCAGTTTGAGAGGTGTCTCGGTTCCAAATCTAGGTATCTGCCACTATGACAAGGGGAAAGTTGTTCCTTTCTTACATGATCATTAGCTAAGATTGAGTGTAAGCAGCAAACTCACATGCTTATTTTGAAAGCATTCATGAAAGATACCAAGACACACTGGAAAACACGATCTCATATACTATGATCCTGTTGGAAAAAATGAAAGAAACATAAAATATATGAAAAAAAAGTCAATGAACAAAACATTTAGATAACAGTTCAAGTTAAAATAGTTAATCTGCCACTATTTCCAAATGAATTGCACCAGAAATAATGGTATTCATTCTTGGAAGAGGAAGTGTTTATAATAAGGCCATGGCATCTTGCATGGTGCCTAGCACACAGTAGGACTTACTAAGTGTTGGCTGAAGGAATGAATGGAATGATAGGATGACTCAGAAAAAAGTCTTCTTAGAAATGAGACCAAACAATGGGATTTGGCTCCAATTGTGAAGACTTTTACTTCCTAGGCTATGGAACTTGGGCTTTATCTTTTGGGAAAGAGTGTGTTTACTGTCCCAAGGTACTCCTTGTTAAGGTATTGGGGCTCTATCCCTCACTTTCCTGCTCCTAAGTTTTATTAGTCTTCACCTCTCTGCCTTACAAGGCTACTGCAGACTAAAGCTACCTCACCTTCCTCAGACATCGCAGAGGATTTATTATCTGTATAATGCATTGTGTAATTAATTATCTGTAATATTTGTTATGTCCTGTGATGGCTAATTTTAATGTATCAGCTTGACTGGGCTATGGGATATCCAGATATTTGGTCAAATGTTTTTCCAGGTATATCTGCAAGAGTGTTTTTGGATGAGATAAACATTTGTATAGGTAGACTGAGTAAAGCAGATGGCCCTCCCTGATATGGGTGGGCCACAACCAATCAGTGGAAGGCCTGACTAGAACAAAAAGGCAGCCCTCCCCCAAGTAAGAAGTCCTGATGGGCTTCAAACTGGGACATCATCTTTTTTTTCCTGACTTTAGACTTGAACTGAAACATTGGCTCTCCCTGGGTCACGAGCCTGCCAGCTTTCAGAATGCAATGACACCATCAGTTCTCCTGCTTCTCACATCTTTATACTCAGACTGGACCTAAGCCGTCAGCTCTCCTGGGTCTCCTGATTGCTGGCTCACTCTGCATATCTTGCGACTTGTCAGTCTTCAAAATCACACGAGCCAATTCTCTGAAGGTCCCTGACAGATATAGTCCTCTTCTCTTGTCTTAAACTTCTGCTAAACTCTTTCAATGTCGTTCAGACTTTCTGCGTGTTTAGAGCTTTCCTTTCCAACTAGATTGTAAACTCCCTGAATTCTGAGATTAGAAAGGCTTCAACATTTGTGTCTCTTTTCAGGAGTTATTAGAGGCATGACTGTGGAGGGCAGTGTGGCCACCACACATGAGTGTGCAGATTACATCCTGCACAAGGCTCCAACTGAGAGGGCAAGTGGGACAAAAATCCAGCACCAGGTTCACTTGCCAAGAGTGGCCCTGGCACAGGGCTTTTTCCATCTGGAGGAAGAGAAGTCTGTTTCCAATTCTCAGAGACTTGAATGGACTAGTGGAGGCTCCAGGCAGCAGCAATTCATGGTGGTCCCAAGCATGGGCTATGTAGCCATCCCAAAATAACACAAATTGTCTGCTGTGTCCAACTTTGAGCAGGACTCACTTAGCTCCACCTTACTATGGCCAAAACTAAGTCTCAGGAACTATCATAAATGGTCCACAAAATGCCCTAAAAGCAAATATACCTTCAGTTTATTTGGGATGAGGACAATACATATTATACCAATGATCATTGCCATAATTTCAATATTTAAAAGTATATTAGTCAGGTTTGTTAATTGCAAGTCCAGAGACCAACACTGACAGATTAAGCAGAAAGCTATGCATTGGGCAGCTCACAGAATCACTGAGAACACTGGAAAATCACATATGCAAAACAGACAGGACAGATGTGAGTTCAGTAACAGCCAGGGGCAGAACCAAGATGACACAGAACCTGCCCAGCAAAGATACCTGCCACGGCAACTACACACCTCACCTCCCCCAGCAGTCACCACCACCTGCCCTACCATGATTTCTCCCCCACTCCTGCTTCTTTGCACCACCACCGCCAGATGCAAAGACAAGAGCACCTGTGGGCTAAACCCTAGGAAGATTGAGAAGAAAGGCAGTCAGCAGTGTCAGCATCTCAGTGAGAGGCAGGCTCGCTTCCCACCTTGTCTCCTAAGCAGGGGGATTCCTTGAATACAGGAATGGGATTGAGGATTGGAAAGTCAAAAAATAAAAATGTCATTCCATGATCATAAATATATACATATTGGGCATCAGTTACATACAAGACACAATGTAGTGTGTATTGAATAGAAAATTTTGTTCATTTATTTCAACTTCATTTGAAATCTTCATTGGGAGATCCTGCATTAAATATAAATGCTCTCAGCTCCCTAATTTCAGGTGAGAACCCAACACACACAGCATTTCATTGAGATGAGGGTCTCACAGAACTCAGCTGAAAAGCACTATCAGGGAATGTTTACACACAGAATTTGAATTCTTAAATGGGAAAGCAAGGTGCAGCCAATTCCTTAATTCTGACAGGTCTTAAGTTGCTAGCGTTAATAACAGAAGCCACACAATGATGAACACGTATTTGGCAAACTGCTCCAGAAACAATCCAAGATTCTTACCTGTCAATTAACTTTGAGAGCTTCCTTATGATGTAACTGGCAAGTACCCTTTAACACAAGGAAGGAGCACAGATTATCTCATTGTTTTCACTTTAGAATCCATGCCAAGGCTCAAAATGGTCTTTTAAGTCTCAAAAATATATAAAACATCACATACATTTTCTTTCTTGAAGTGTATTCTCACAAATGTAGAAGAAACTGTTATGGCTCCTACACACTTTGTAGATAACTAACCACTACACAGAAAGCCTCTATGAAGACTTGTTGACTGAATGTGCAAGTAACAGTATCTCAACAATGATATGAAGATAAAGTGAGGTAAGTGAAAATGTTTGGAATTCTTAAGAAGAAATTGTGCTAAGTAAATTGAAAGCAGGAGCATCAAAATATAGTTTCTCAACAAAATGACAGATGGCAAAGAATACTATGAATCTTATAAATAACTTTCTGTTTTTGTTTTATAGATGTTACACTATAATATATATTGTTCTTATTTTCCAAAATCAGGAGAAGACTTTTGTTATCTTAAGCCCTGCGCTTCTCCTGGGGCAATGGGTGAGGCCTGGTTCTTGGGCTCTCTTTACCATACCACTGAGGTGGACTATTAAAAAGTGGCTTTAAAATTTTTATTAATAAAACCAACCCCAGACAAAAGTATCCCTCTGGGACCTTTCATGCCCTCTTTCCTCTCTGCCCTCTCTGTTCCTGCTGCCCCCAGCTCCCAGCCACTTGTGAGCTTTGTCTCAGGCCCACGAGGCCTTACTCTCAATCAAGCCTCATACTCTTTATCTACTAACTCTTGCTGTTTTTACTATTTCTGTGTGCTTTGTATTAATTCTGAAAAGCCTCCAACACATAAAAGAGATCTTTTGGAGCCAAAGGCACCCAACCTTACACCATCTATGACACATTTTCCGAAGGGCACTGCTCATAAGGCATTAAGCTTGACTTTCTGGTTGGATCAGTGTTTGGCATGAAGGACAAGTGAAAATCCGTTCATCTGGAGCAATGTCTCAAGTCATTGCCCTCCCTCAGAAGAGGGATCCCAGGGATTACGAACTCAGGGGAAAGCACCCAGGTTTTGACAGATTCAAACCTTCTTGACAATTCTAAGAAAATGGCCCTGGGCGCAGGGCCAAGGAGAAGGCCTATGGGCCTGTTTGTGTATGCAACAAGTGGTCTACACTACTGAAAGTGTGGTTGGTTACCCACGTGTTATTTTACAAAAGTATGGATCTACAAAGTGTTGGGGGAAATTTTTTTTTAATGGTTTTTACCCCAGGTAGCCTGATAAGCACCTGCTTAAAGAACTAGAGCTGAAATGAATTAATTGCAGTGATACTTGATAGAGCTATGGTAGATAATTCCTGATGATTTTTAGCTTAGAGATTTACTTTAAATAGATCGTAAACAACTATTTATACTTCAGCGTATGTGTTTGTGTGCAAGGTATTGCCACTGTTTGTGTACCCATTACCTAGCAATACTGAAAACATGGAACACACATCAGCCAACAAATGCACTACAGAGAGGTGAATTCTTTTCCAAGTCTAGAGAAAAATCAAATAAAATGATAACAAGAATAGATGTCACTGGGACTTTGCCACTGAAATAACATAAGCATCTGCCCTTTCAAGATGGAAGTTGAGAATAAGTGTTAATTTGGCACTGAATGTTTCTTCATCATGGCCCAAGGAATCCAACTAGTCCCCAGTGCCCTCTGGCTGGCTCTGGAATACCATCTTGGCTCTCACTGAAGCACAAAAGGACATCTCAGATCACTGCCTGCCCTGCTCCCTTCCCATCACCTGTTAGCAGGCTGTTTCCTTGGCAGGAGAAGGGTGGGTGATCAATGCAGAGGACAAATAAAGTTACTGTCATCACCGCAGCTGAATAAGAAGCAGAAAGAGCTGAGCAGCATTTCCTAAAGAATGCCTAGAGTTGTAATGGGGTGAAAAAAATCCATCCTTAAAATATGCCTAGGATATGAGAATGGACTTAATTTATTTTCTCAGTCTGAGCCAGATTTAGTAATTGTAATAGATGCCATAGAAGATAATATTAGATTTTGGGGATAATCCAAGGTAACTCCCTAGACGGAGTGATAGGAGGGGAACAAAGAGATGAGCTATTACAAAATATGTTCCTCCATCAGTCTACCCTAAAATGCTGTTATTAAAATATTCCCTTTTGCCATAGTCTTCTCAGGCTGCCACTACAAAATACCATGGGCTGAGTGGCTTAATTAAACAACATAAATTTATTTCTCATAGTTCTAGAGGCTGAGAAGTCCAAGATCAAGGTGCTGGCAAGGTAGGTTTCACTAGGAAGCCACTTCTCTTGACTTGTAGGTGGCTGCCATCTTGCTGTATAGAGTCAGATAACCTGCTCTTCGTGCACGTCTGCAGAGAGAATGAGCTCTCTAGCGTCTCTTTCATAAGGAAACTAATCCCATCATGAAGGCCCCACGCTTAGGAGCTCTTCTAATCCTAATTGCCTTCCAAAGACCCAATCTCTATATAACATCATATTGGGGATTTGACATATGAATTTGAAGGGAAGGACACAAGCATCCAGTTCAGAATATTTTTGAATTAAGAAACTACATCCATAAGTATCTTTTAAAATAAAACATTCTAATTCTTCAGTATCCATTTTTATAGAGTTGGGTTTTTTCTTTATACGTCTGTCAGCTATTATCACAGCAGGAGGGCCGGGAGTGGAGAAACAATATGTAACTGGCAAAAAAGCATAAAATATCTGGGCTGAGAAACAATAAAAGAGAAGAGAAATAGAAAAAAAAAGTAAAAGAAAAATGTGCTATTTAAGAAATGCCCTAAGGCTGGCCCCTGTGAGAAGACGTTATTAATTCATTCATTTACTTTGTAGTAATTAATTGAGCTCATTAGGTGTAGGTACTGTGCTGAGTGCTGCAAGTAGAAATTTGCCAAAATGGACTATACAGGCAAGAAAGATAGACCTCTGACGGATGAGATTCACGTGACATTAGGATGTCATGCTGTCATGTCAAGCCAGCCCAGGGAGGGACAGAGGCACAGAGAGAGGCCAACTTACCCGGGGAATCAGAAAAGGCTCGGAGGGGAGACCAAACGTAAGTGAATCTGAAATGAGCAAGGTGTCCATCAGATAGGTGGAGATGGAGAGAGAGATGGGGGAGGCAGGAAGGGGCAGGGAGCGGGGGTGGGTGTGGGACCCTAGGGGCCAGGCACAGAGATGGAACACAGCAATGCACGAGTCCCACAAGAACGGTAGGCACAAGCCAGATCTGGATGGAATTCGTATGTCCTGCTAAGAAGTTTTTTGTTTTATCCACTGTCACCGAAGAATTTTAAAGAGCCACAGAGTAACAGGGTCAGATTTTCCATTTAGAGAGATCATTGTTGTGGCCAAGGTGAAGAGTAGATTGGAGGATTCAGAGACTAAGAAATCTGTTAGGACATTGCTGCAAAAGTCTAGGCAAGAAATGATGGGAGCGTGAAATGAGGCGTGGCTTCGAGGGAAGCCACGGCAGAGCGTGAGTTGCCTGAGCCAGGGTCCTAGGACAATCCGAGTAAACCTGCGTGCATGTCTCTCTTCATAGGTACGTGGTGAGATCCTGAAGGGTCAAATCACCAGTTCATTTTTTTCACCTCTTATAGCATTGTGCAGATAGAAAATGCTCCAGGATAGTAGATGTGAGATATTAGCAGCACCAGAAAAATAAGTTCAGATTCTGCCATAAAGTCCACCAAGCCCCATGCTATGGTGGAAATGAACTGCTGCCTAGAACGGTTTTAGAAAAGAAAATATGAAGAAAGTCTCCTGCTTGGGCATTGTTCCTTGGTTTCTCTCATTTAATAAACAACACATCCTCAGAGTAAAATAATCTGTCTTGGTGACTCCAAAAGTAATATTTGCAAACCGATTTAAAGCCTTCTGATGAGGACCCATGATGAAGGGGAGGAATTATTTCTAGCATTATTTCCCAAGTTGGCGTGGTCAGAAATGAGGGGCCAAGGCAGAGAACCACCCCGCGATAGGAACAGAATGCAACAAAACACGCTCTCTGCCTTCTGCTGTTTAGTCAAATGGCCTTTATTGTTTTTGCTAAGAAAGGTCAATTAATCACCCAAAGTGCTATCTGACAGTAATTAACAATCAGCCGTGACAAAACATCCAGTAAGAGCTCACAACAACAAAGGGTTTTGTTTTTCTCGTTCCCTATACCATTGAAATGGGAGTCATTGACATGTTATATCTCCTTCTACAGTGTCAGTAGTGATTTCTGGTACACAGGACGGGGTGAGAAAAATAGAAGTGTTGCAGCTCGCCTAAGCAGACCACAGGGAATTAGTCAGGGCCCCACTCCCTCTGCGGTACTCCCCTTAACAAAGCGCTCAAATGTTTAGAGTGAACCCGGCCAGAAAGGAGAGCAGTAGCCCAGGCCACGCCTCTGGCTGAACTGAGCCTAGTGAATCCCGGAATTGGTGAGGGGTAAAAAAGGAGGATTCCTAAAGGGAATTCAGATCCTGCTTCATAGGAAAACTAAAGCTGGTGTTAGAAATTCCCATGAGTGCTACCACCCTCCCTGAAGATTTGAAAACAAACTGTGTACCTCTGTTTAATGCAAGTTTTGGCTTTAATGGTTCTGCCACAAGCATGAGGAGATTTTGCGGTGTATCCCCAAACATAACTCTGCGAGTATTCTGGGAAGGTGCTGTGTTTGACCTGTCCTCATCTGTGTCAACGCAGCTCTCAGCCCATACCCTCTGCAAGGGGAAGTTCCCGTCTTGCTCAGGGAGGGCCCTTGTTGCTAAGTCTTTATCTAAAGCCGTGCACTCTGGTGAAGAACAACCTTTAGGTATCAGGGCGCTCTCAGATGATTTCCATGGAAGGTTCCAGCATGGAGCAGCCAGGCTCTTGAGCTTGCCTGCTCTGGGGCTGGGGCTGGGGCTGAGGCTGTATTTACTATAATACATCAGGTTCTTCCCTATGGGTCAGCAATTTCTGACTCTAGCTTCAACTTTCTCTGCTGTGTCAAGGAACTGTGTGCCTTCAACCCTTTAGTGAAAAATGTCACTTCTTGCTTACAGTAAAAGATGAAAATGAGTTTCCTTCATTGTGTAGAGACATTATGTTGGATCCCTGATGCAACCAGACTGCTCCATGCAGCGCCTGAACACAACCATTTACCCAGTGAAAGTTAAGGATCCCACTGTTTAATCCTCCTCAACACCCGCTAGGTTCTGATTGTCCCAGACTACTCTGGTCTTAGGCATGTGGAACCCTATGTCACTTTCCTGCCTACTGGTCGGTTGGTCTCACCTCCAATAGGCCCAGGGCCAGAAAGCTCATGAAGCAGCGCCTCTTCTTGCTTTTAGCTCCAGAAGGACCTTCCTTACACAGAGTTAAACTATTTTCCTGCAACTCTTTGTCATTGTTTCCAATACTGCTTTCAGGAGCATACCATCGTGAACATATTTTCTTCTATGTCCTGGCCCCCTAAAGGCCTGAAGGCATTTCTTACAGCTCATTCCCTTCCTCCCCAGTCCACCAGCCTTGTTCTCTCCAAGCAAAATACCATTTGTCCCTTCAGCCCTTCTAGACTTCCAGACTCTTTCCCCTTCTATTTGTCCCCTTTGGGGAGCATTTCCTTTTGTGAATTCCGATTGGAACAGTCTTTTTCAAAACAAACCCCAATGGCCCATGTGCCTTATGACCAGCCCAGAGAGGTCATGGCTACTCTTCTCGTCTCTGATCTGGATGCTATATCAGATATAGCCCAAGGTCCCTGTGAAATGTGTATCAGTCCCAACACATACGTAGGCCCTGTTACATTCTGGGAAGAGCAGCACTCCCTGGACAATAAGGAGCAGGGCCCCTGGTTTCTCTGGAAGAAGTCAGCTCTGGTCTGGTCTCATCAGGATCACCCATGTGCATTGGCTCCACCCACTCCAGTACTTCTCCTTAACAACAGCCAAGAGGTGGGGGGGGGCGGGTGTTTGGTCAGAAGTTTGTGATGGCAGCAATAAAAGGTTAAGAAGAACTGAGCTCTTAAAGGAGACTGACCCATCGACATGGTCAACATGCTACTTTATAGTTCCTGGAATAAATTTAACCATAAATTCATGTAGCACCAGATACAGATAATGTGTAAATGAAACAATAATGTTTTTCTACTGTTCTCTCCCTACCCCACCTCATTACAAGATGGGTGAATCCTTTATGCAGCAATTTCAAAGAGAAATATCTATCTTAGTCCTTTCCAGAATGACTGTCCCTCAATGACTCCACGTTATCCACTGACCAAGTCGAAGGTCTCACAAATTAAGGTGTGCTTTGTGCTCCCGCACCTGGACCACTGAGCCCTTCTTGAGAAAGTCATACAACTTCACAGATGTCTCACACAAATTCATTTTCTTCCACGCCAACCAGGTCTTAAAAACTACAGATTCACACCCATGAGGATAGCTATTATAAAAAATAAAACAGAATATAACAAGTGTTGGTGAGGATGTGGAGAAATTATTTCAATGTTGGGAGAACGGATGGCCTGGGGCTATGAGGGGCCAGGAGGGGTTGACTGAGAGGAGATAGCCACGTGGTCATCAGACAAAGCTGGGTTTAAATGTCCCTGAGAGATGGCCCAGGGTGCTGTCACAGGAGGGAGTGGCTGAAATGGAGGACAGATGGGGGTGGTTCAAGGCATGAAAGCAGGGAACAGGTGGGGAGGACAGTGGGTTCCAGGCTGGCCACATCATCTGGGGAGTTCTAAAGAAATACTGACACCCAAGCTGTATCCCCAGAAATGCTGATGGTTCTGGCAATGATATTTATTAGTTTGGGGGGTTTTTTAATTCTAAAATATATGTAACATAAAATTTATCATTTTAACCATTCTTAAATGTGCAGTTCTGTGGCATTAAGAACATCCACATTGCTATGCACCCATCGCCACGAGGCATGTCCACAGCTTTTTCATCTTTCCCACCTGAAACTCATACAATATCCATTAAACAATGACTTCCCATTCTCCCCCGCCAGGCCCCTGGAAACCACCATTCTATTTTCTATCTCTGAATTTGACTGTTCTGGGAACCTCAGTCCTGGTATTGTTTCAAAGCATCCTTGATGAATCTAACATGTAGCTACTGCTGAGAACTGCTGTGCTGTGATGCTGGCAGTTTCAACTGTGTGGACAACAAAGTACCCCAGGGTCATGCCAGATCTCAGGAAAGGAAGAAGATCATGGGACAGATAAAGTCTTCAGTAAATGTGCTGCATGAAAATCAGAATGGGGAAAGGTAGCAGCAGCCTCAAAAGAGCCAGGCTGTTATACAAAGCTCAGGGGTATTGGGCTGGAAGTGTGAGCCAAGATCAAGTAGAGACTTAAACCCAGGTCTGATTGCAAAGTCCAGCCTCCCTCTATCGCACCAGTGATTCCTTCATTAAGTGAATTCTTCTTGAGTATCTGTGATGTACTAAGCAGTGTTCTAGGCATAAATTTCCTATTCATACAGAGTTTATATTCTATCAAGAAGTCATATAATGATCAAGAAAATAAGTAGCTAAATAAGAATTTTAGGCAGAAAAATGAATCAAGGTAATGAGGTAGACAGTGAATTGGGGCTGTTGAGCAAGTCTTCTCTGAAGCCTGAATTACAAACAGAGGCTATTATGCCAAGTGCGAAGGAGCTCAGCAAGTGCAAAGGCCCTGAGACAGAAACAAGTTTGGTGTGCTCAGAAACAGAAAAAGAACCAGGGCAGCCAGCACATGGGGAGCAAGAGAGTGAGCTACAAGCTGAGATAGCCAGGAATTAGATCAAAGTCTTGTAGGTAAAAAATTTGGGATCAATTATCCATGCACGCTGTTGATGCCTATCAAAAATCAGACTGGCTGCTCTAAGAAAAAAGGAGCAGGGGCAAGAGTGGAGGCACGGAGACCAGTGAAGGTACCAGCAGTCACCCAGAGAAGAGATGGTGCTGACTTAGACAAGGGTTGGTGGCAGTGGCAAGGGTGAGAAGTGGCAGAATCATAATGTCCTTTGCAGGTAAAGCCAATATCGGACTTGAGGGAGACAGGAATGATTCCTAGGTTCTGCGCAAACATCTGCACGGACGCTGCTACCATTGACTAAAGGAACAGGAGGTTTTGAGGGGATAAAGAATGCTAATAGCAGCAAGTGAAGTGGGAGACTCTTCTTAGATGTCCAAAAGGAGATGTTGAGAAAGCTATATGTGTGCAAGTCCAGAACTCAGGGGAGAAATCAAGTCTAAAAACAGAGACTTGAGCGTGTGCCTGACAGCAATCTGGAGAGTTGCTGAAAATGGGGAGTGCCAGCCTCCACCCCCAGTGGTTCTGTTTCACTAGTTCCAGGCTGGGTGGGATTTGCACTTCTAATTAGCTCTAATCAGATGATTCTGTAAAATCCTGCACGCTACCATTCTGCTTCCTTTGGTTGACATTAATCCATGGAGCAACCATTTAGCCACTTAACTCTATATTTTTCCCTCTTTTTATATAAACATATTAATATAATATTAAATTAGGTTAATTTAATCTTGTTATTACCAATAATATACCTAATATTAATACATCATATATTATAATCACATATTAAAATATTATATGTGTGTTAACATAACATATAAATATAATGTTTTAATTTAATGATATAATTATATATAAATATATTACCCATATCTTTCATCTTGGTCACAAAATGAGAGACACCAAAAGCCTTTAAAGAAAGTAGGTGTACTTGTCTCTGGAATTCTCTTATGTGCCCTACTTCTAGCTTACAAGAAAGAAAGAGAGAGAAAGGAAGGAAAAAGAGAGGGAGAAGGATTGGTTGCATGAAACAAATTGTTATTACGCATCCATATAGCTCCTGAATAAACAAGTTTTTGTCTACTTTCAGGTGTCATGCATCTTGTTAGAATCCATTCCTAAATTAGGCAGAAGATTAGCAATGTCAGTCTTCTGTATTTGTCAGAATTCTCTTTTTTGAAATCGAGACCGATCAGGCCCTGCAATCTTTGACCCCTGCCATCCTCCACGATTTCTCAAAAGGGGAGACTGATTCCATTATCCCTTCCTCACACTTGCAAGTTATTCCCCCTCAGTGCTCCGCGCTCAGTTTGGGCCTGAAACCCCGACAGCGTATCTGAGAGCTGACTGACTCGCCCCTCGCAGCATCAGCAACCTCAGCAGTGTCCTGGCTTGCCCGTGTGAAGACCATTTTCCACGACAGAAACTTGGATGCCTCATAGGACAAGCCTCTGTTTGCTCCAGGGCAGGTCTTCCCACTCAGCCAGGGACTGCTCTTTTATTCTTTTTGCTCCCCACCAACAAAGAAAACACAAAACAAAACTCCATTTCATTATTTTTTCTGTTTTTTTTCCCTTGAAGGGAGGATGAAGTATTCTTTGATTTAGTTGGTTTTTTCTTTGTTTTGTGTTGTTTTTGCAACCCCCAGATCCACTCCCAACTTTAGTCCTCCTGACACAATTCCCACAGCATCACATCACATTTCTATGTGTATCTTTGGTTGTGTGACCCTCTTTCCATCTTGTGTGCACATCTTTTTAACATACCTCCAACTTCCAGGCACCTACCACATGCATTATCTCACCAAAGCAGATGTTTTAAAGTATCCTTATTCTAGGGTGAACATTCATAAACCATGATGGGACGATTGATGGGTCCAGGTTTCCGTACATGCCAGCCGATCAGGGAGCCTGTCACAAGGTTGTTCTCATTATTCAACAGTCTTCGCCGCTATTTAGATTACTGCTCAGGTGAGGTCAGGGGGAGATATGACTCAGGTTCATGACAACTGACCTCAATATCTCTCCAAGGCTGGTTTAATGGTTAAGATAAAAGGAATTCTGGAAATAAAGTTCCGGGAGATTTTGTAGTAGAATAAATGATGGTGGTGAATAGGGACATGCACTTGCCATTAAGAGTGGCATGTTTATGGGGTGCTGACACAGTTTATGGGGTGTGTGCCTTCAGGTACCAGCCAGATCCATGCTTTTCCTAATGTTTTCAGCCTTTTCCCAAAGGTTTGGACAGTGTAGCTGTGACAAAGCTGCCAGGGGAATTCCTCAAGTTGAAGGTTGTTTTTATGTTTAACCCATGTTTCCTTCCACAGCCAGCACCAGAGCATGAGAAGGCGCATTCGCTTTAGATGTGACCCTGGGATCAGGGCTGCCACACTGCACAACTTTAGAGGGCCTCATGCACATGGAGTTCTGTGTCCCGTCCTATGGACCAGAGTAAGAATGGCTCCCCCTGGAGTTGTGCTACCCAGAGGCCCTGCATGGGCCCAGCCTTGCCCTCCATCTCTTATCACAGCCTCCTGCTTTAGTACGTGATAACACACCAGTCAGCTACCGAGCCTACAAATGCTGTATCCCAGAGAGCACAGTGCCGTAATACAGACTCTATATGGCAGCTGTAACAACATTTCCATGGAAATACTATTTTACTTTCCACTGGGTGCACCTGGTCCCTGCCACATACCTTAAAAATTCCTGTGTGGCAAGGCCAGAAAAGCAGGCACATTGCCCTGTTTTAACCTCTCTGAAGACAGCTTTGAAGAGGCTGAGCAACTCTCATTCAAGACCATAGGGTTCTATGGCCAGGTTTGGACTGGCTGAATGCAGAACCCTGACTTCTATTTCTAGGTCTAACCTGTTGAATCTTTGCTTTCTGAAATCCCACCATTGATGTTTTCGTCCTTTAATTTAAACCTTGGATTTTTATTAAAAAGGAAATTTTTGACTTCCCCATCTTATCTTTCTTCATTGCTGTATTATTTAAGACCTCTATGACCCTGTGTAGCAAAAACCTGGTTTGATAGGAGTATCACACCGAGCTCAAAGTATAAACTGCAGCTGGGTCAAATAATCTGGAAGGAAGAATTGGTCTCTGCTTTTTCTGTGCATATGTTTTATTCTTTCTTAAGATAATTTTTCTTTGCCTCTCAATCATCATGGTGAAATGGTCACCAAGACCTTCAAAGCTTTTTATATGGAATGCAGTTGCTTTGAGGTAGATCATCTGTTTCCATCTGTCCCAACTCCAACTCTCCCCAGGAAGTAAGTGAGCAGCCCAGCTTTGGTCAAGTGTCCATCACTGAACAAATTTGGTATAGCTAGGATGGGGAAAGTTGCATCAAACACACATAGTTGTTACTCAGTACCTATGTGGGATTGGTTCCAGGACTCCTGGGACACCAAAATCTGCAGATGCTCCAGTCCCTTACATAAAATCCCATAGTATTTGCATACAACTTGTGTACATACTCCTGCATACTTTGGATCATCTCTAGATTACTTATATTACCTAATGTAATATAAACATTATGTAAATAGTTGTTATACTGTATTGTTTTTATTTGCGTTAATTTTTATTGTTGTATTGTTATTCTTTCCAAACATTTTTGATCCATGGTTGGTTGCATCTGCACAAGTGAAACCCATGGATATAGAGGGCCAGCTATACGTACACTGTGTAGCAGGCTACAGAAACTGCAAGTGTGGAGGGGATAAAGGGTGGGGAAGAAGGCATAACAAGGTCCCCATGGCCAGAAACGTTCCCCAGCCCCTGTCATTATGCTCAGAGTGGGTCTACACCAGACCTGCACCCCTGTGCAGAGTTCTATTTAAATTCCCACCCTGGGTTCTGAGCTGGGCCCTCTTGCCTGCCCATAGCACCCTTTCCCCACCCCTGCCCCACTCATCTTGTTTCTTCCTGTGCTGATGGAACTCAACATCCTTTCCTGCCAAGTACTCAGACCTATAAGACTCCACATTCCCATATCCACCCTCCACCAGTGGCTTTGTATTCCAGAGTCACTTGGCGATGGCTCAACCACAAGCTCTCTGCAGCCCCACACCACATGAATGAGACTATGCAATACCCTCCAGCCTTTCCCTGACAAACCAGCCATAGGTCAGTGTTTTTATCTTGCCCTTCAATTAATCTTTCCTGCATCTTATTTCTCACTTCCCTCCCTCTATACTCACTTTCATTCCATGCTCATTCTTGCATCCTACACTCACTGTATACTTACTTCCCACCATCTACATGCTTTTCCACTTTCTTGTATCATGACTGCATTGACTCATCTTTCATTTGCTAGTCAATCATAACATTATCTTTCTCAAAACCTACATTCTTAGCCTATATTATTTTTGTCTACTGATTTCACGCATTTAGAGAGAGTAGTTATCTCTACATACTCAATAAGAAAAAACTGAGAAACACCCTTAAAAGAAAATGACAATTCTCAAAATAAAGTATATATTAATAAATTTCAAAAACTTCCAATATTCATGAAACATTACAAATTAATAATAAATTTAATCTGGAGAAGTAAATGCTTAGGATACCTGAGAATTTTTTGTAAGAGAAGTATAATGAGAGGGGAATTTGTATTACCAGATTCAAACATATTTTAAAGCAACTGTAACTAAAACAACATGGTATTGCTATGGATAGATTAATGGAACAGAGAGTGCAGAAACAGATTCATGAATAGAGGGGTAGTTAGTGACTTTTAAATATAGCACTTAAAGTTAGTAAGGAGAGGAGGGTTGACTCATTAAATGACGTGAAAGCCGTTAATAACCATTTGGAGAAGAACAAGTTAAATTCTTATCTCATATTAGACTCCAAAACAAAATGATGATTTATTAAGATTTCATCATTTTAAAAAAAAAAACAGCTAGTTACTAGAAATAAATACAGAAGAATATGCTTATCGTCTGAGGGTGGAAAACGTTTTTCTTACCCGAATACAAAAGTAAGAAATCATGAAGTACAAGATTGGTAGATTTTACCAAAAAAAATATAAAATTTATGTGTGATAGAGCATACCGTAAATAGAATCAAAAAATAAAACATAAAAAATTATCTTCAACTTCCAGCAAAAACATAACACATAAAAATTATCAATGGTTTAGTAAGGAAAGATGAAAACTCCCACAGAAAACAGGAATAGGATGCTATGGTCCTGGTTTTTGAGGAAAGGATATGAATAAAGAATAACAAAAAGAAAGATCACATATCTATATGAAAAGATGCCCAATCCTATTATTAATCCAAGAAATAACAAATTAAAATGGTGAGATCATTTTATCTGAGCCCTTACCAAAGAAAAAAGGAATAGCTTAAACTTAAATCAACAGCTAATTCCCATGCTGCAGTGAGTAAAAATGCACTTTCACATATTATTGGTAAAACTGGAAAGAGGAACATAATTTTAAAACATTTTCCTAACACATATCAATCTTATGGTTTGATGGTAACTATAAAAATTTTAATTCCACTTTTAGGAATTTATCCTGCAAAAATACTCTCATTAGCATCGAAAGATGCACGGAACAAGATGTTCTCAGAAACATTATCTGTAAGAACAAAAATTTAAATGCCCATCAGTAGGAGAACAGTTTAATAAATTATGGTCCAACCATGCTATGAAATGCCAAAGAAGAGTTTAAAAGATTGAGACAAATGTGTATTTATTTCTCCAGAAGTCCATGATATATTATTATGTGAAAAAGCTAGCCATAAAAACAGCATGTTGTAGTAGTATTCCATTTCTGTGAAATAATAATATATTTGGATACGAATAGAAAAGAGCTTGCAGTAATACATACCAAGCTGTTAACAGTGGTTATCTTTAGAGGATAAAATTATATGTTTACTTTACACATATCTGTTAATTGAGTATTATAGGACAATCTTATACTCTGGGTCTATTCAGAAAGAAAGTTTTAAAAAATATTTATTGGGTTTAAGTACCCTGCCTCTCCATCTCTAGCCAGAGTCTACCATATCATCGTCAGGGTCTTGAACTCCATGACGTATGTGTGGAATCATCTTTCAGTGGCTAAATCTGAAGTGTCCTTCAAATCTCCCGAATTCTGAAAGATGCAAAAATAGTCATTGCACCCAAACAGTCCTTATAGTGACCTGAAAGAGCAGCACTATATATGGCCAGACCAAATGGCCAAGATTTGCACAGGATAATGCCAATACAGTTTTTCTGCTTAAGTTCAGAAATCGTTACAAAAGCAATGTGTTTGTGTGTGTGTAGTCCAAGCAAACTTCAGAGGGCTTGTCTTCCTTTTATCCTTAAAAGTCAAAGAGAGACTTCACAGGCCAAGAATCTTATATCAAACACCTGAACTAACATTTGAGGCCTGGGTCAAAAGAAGAATCGACTGATGGTTGGCATCCTTTGAAAGGTTTTTCAAAGGATGCCAAATAATCAAAAGGAGATCACGTTAGAAGCATTCAGACAGAATCTCCCTGGGGACAGGATGAGCGGCGTGGGGGAAAAAGATCCTACCCTTTATTCCTCACCCCCACATTTGATTTTGTCATCAGTTGTCCCTTATTAGTGTGGACTCTCTTTTTTTTCAGGGAAATTTATCTAATTTAATTGCAAAACACGCACGACGGGCAATCCATCTTGCCCCACTGCCCATGTAAACAATACGGAAGGCTGGGCTGTTTTCTTTAGCCGTGTCTCTGGCAGGCTTTCCACTTTCAAATTAAAAGAATTAGAGGGTAAGCATGGTAACCACAATTAAGATATTTTTAGAAACATAAAATCCTCTGGAAAACATGACACTAATACTGGTATTATGATTGAAGTTAGGAATTATGGTTATTAGAAGCTTTGCAGTTTATGTGCCTCATAAATCTAATCGCTTCACACATCCAGTGATGCTGTTGCTATATTTACTGCAGACATCTATGATGACAGACAGTACCTTAGAGAAGGGCCAAATAAACAAAATATTTTACATACTCAAGCTTCTCAGTGTCTAATGGATTCGTATCATGGAGAGAAAAAGGCTTCATTAAAGGAACTGCACCAGGTGCTGAGAGCCGATTTACCATGGAGATTTGATCTGAGTTATCTGCTCCTATTTAATGGGGAGACTGCTGTTCCACTCCTGGAATCCTGAGCACAGAATGGACAGGGAGGGGGGCTGGAGGAGGTAGGGTACAGGGGAGGAGATGGGTAAGCTGACAACTCTGTGGATGTGAAACTTTTCCTGACAACTTGGAAACCATCTGGAAGAAATATTATGTAAAACCTGGTGGCATGCGTTACGTGTCCAGGAGTCTTAGGAAAATCCGTTGTTATTGGGAAGGTATCTCGGGGAACAGTGGATTGCACAAAGTGACCCCAGAATCCTCCTCTCCTGATGGGGCTATATTTTGAGACCCTGAGTGATCTTGAGGAGGAAACAGAACGAGGTGGGAAGTTACAAACACTAGACATTGGAGCAGAGATGAAACAACTTCAGTATTATGGCGGAACTTTGGACAGTCCTTGAAATCAAATGAGACCCTCACTGCTGAAATCCTAATCTCAAAGATTAAAATGTATGCTTGAGAATATTACTGTGTGGTAGGTGGCAATTAGGAACATTTTAAAACTGTGAGCTCCTTTTGATTTTTTTTCTCAACAAGAGTGTGAATTGCCACAGTGGCTGAGACGTGCTCAGTGATTTTCCTTGTATCCTCACTACCGTATAACTGCCACAAAAGTCCACTAGATTATTTAGATCACCTGTGGGCAGAGATCACAACTTCTCATACTCTTCCTAGCGCCTAAGCAAGCGGGCCTTTCACATATCGGACACCCAATAAATGTGATTAGTGCAGAAGGCTGGACCAGGGAGCATGCCAGAGAGGGAGCTTGCTACAGTGCCTCTGACCACATGGACAGTTGCAGCATGGATCTAGAGTGTGTGTTCGTGGGCAGGAGAAATGCTGGCCATGTGTGGATGCATATGTCAATGTGGGGTGGTGAGTTTCAGTAATTCATAAAGAATGGTGGTGTCTTGAGCCAGGAAGAGGCCAGGGGAAATAAATAAGCATAAGGGGACAAATATGAAGGATATTGAGAAGGTAGAATTGACAGGACTTGGGTATTGTCTGAACATGCCAGGCAGAATCAAACATGGCACTCGGGTTTCTTTCTGGCCTGTACAAGTCATTTTTTTTAAATCTTTTTTTTTTTATTTCAGCATATTATGGGGGTACAAATTTTAATGTTACGTACATTGCCCTTGCCCTGCCGCCCACCTCCAGTCAGAGCTGTACAAGTCATTATATGGTGGAAACACGTTTGAGGAGGAGGATGATGGGTTTAGTTCTAAACACACTGAGTT
>CAUYRT010038059.1:0-55174 GCA_963574885.1 Lepilemur ruficaudatus | reverse complement strand
ACTTCCCCCAACAATGCTTCATGGTCACTCCCCCCTCGTTTTATTTGTATTTATTTATTTTTTTGAGACAGAGTCTCACTCTGTGGCCCGGGCTAGAGTGCCGTGGCATCAGCCTAGCTCACAGCAACCTCAAACTCCTGGACTCAAGCGATCCTTCTGCCTCAGCCTCCCGAGTAGCTGGGACTACAGGCATGTGCCATCATACCCGGCTAATTTTTTCTATATATTTTAGTTGGCCAATTAATTTCTTTCTATTTTTTGTAGAGACAGGGTCTTGCTCTTGCTCAGGCTGGTCTCAAACTCCTGACCTTGAGCGATCCTCCTGCCTTAGCCTCCCAGAGTGCTAGGATTACAGGTGTGAGCCACCGTTCTCGGCCCGTTTTTTTGTTTTTTAAATGTAAGTGCTCATGTGCACAAATGGAAGACCAGCTACTGTCTGGGGGTAGGGAGGGAGGTCTCAAGTGCTCCAGAGAAACACGGTAGGATTTACAAGGTCAGCCTAAAGTTCTCCCTGTCAAGCTGTTGGTCTTCCATGTCTGCTGGAGGTGTGCCTTTGCTGAAAACTATAGTGTATTCCTCTGCTTGGATTTCAGTGGTGGAACAAGGCAGGAAAACAGACACACAAGGGAAGAAAATATTAGTCTTAGCTTCTTTTATCTTACATGGGATCTGTATTCACCTGGTCTGTTTCATCTGGCATGATCGTCTTCCTATTTCAATTTCTAAAATTTCATTCATTGTTATCTTCTAAGGGTCCAATAAAAAGAAGAAGAATATGGCTTCGTTAAAAAAGAATTGTATAGACTGAAATTCATGTGGGAGACTTTACAAATTGGACATCACCAGTTTTGCTTCCTGTTTTTGTAGAGATCAAACAATGAGACGGAGGTGAGTAAATTGGGTTAGTCGTCTGTAGTCAGTCACGAGGGGAGGCTTGGCCAAAGGCCAGCTGAATTCAGGCCCCTGCGTTCCTGGGCCTTCAAAAGGAAGGAGGTCGGGGCTTTTGAGCACCTGCTATATGCTAGGCCCTGGGAAAGGTACTAGCCTGAACTCATATCACTCTGCACTCATTGAGAGCCCGTGTTTGGGCAAGGAAAAGTTGAATCATGTGCCAAGGTCACACAGCAAATATCAGGCAAGGCAAGGTTTGAACTTCGATCTGTCCAGTTCCCAAGCCTGTGGGCCTACCCCCTCACCCATGCAAGTATTCAGGATCCTCATCCATGCTCTGGCTGTTAAAGCCCCAGACAAATTTCCATGTCGGTCTGCTGAGCTCACCTTGTCTCCCTTGCCATGGCCCAGAGTCTCAGCCCACCCTCCTCCTTTGCTTTCCTTGTAAAGTGCAGTCATCCCACCCCCCTCAGCCCCCACCTGGTGCAGCAGAGCTGGAGGTGTGGACAGGAGTCAACATACCTGTTACCTGGGTAGGTGGACTCCCTTTTAGTTGCAGAATTTGTAGATTTAACATCTCAGCTTGACTGTTGCATTTGCAACCTGAATTGCCAATAATCCCAATGCAAATTCTTGATGCTCCCTCAGCAGCCTCCTCCCTGGTCTTGCTGGTCTTGCTGGGGCCTCTGAATTCCAGCTGCAAAGAACCTTGAAGACAATTTGTCTTCTTGGCTTACCACCTTCTGTGTAAAGTGTGGCAGCAACAGCACCAGAGCTTCAGGGGAACAGCATCTTAGCAGCTTCTGACTGTTTTCAGGTAGAAAAAACCAGCTGCTTGGAATTCCTTTTGCACTGACTTTATTTCTGATTCATTCCTGCTTCTCCTCCCATGCCCACCCCAGGCTCTGCTCCCTGAGAAGGCAGGTGGGCATGGCCTAGCTTGGGCTGTGATGTCCTGGACTCTCGACAGAGGAGCTGCTGCCCTTGGTCACTGGGACAGATAATCCCCCCTTGTTGCAGTTTGTCCCAGTAATTACTGTTCTTGCCTTTTTTAATGGGATGGATGATCTTTGTGGTTCTTATTTCTTATTATATTTATTATTATATCAGTCCTGTTTTTATCTGTTTTATTTTAGTGTCAGTTCTCTCAAATCTTTCCAGAATTAGTTGGGTCATAACTATTACATATCTAGTTTGAGGCAGCTGCAGGGGAACAGACACGGTTTTGAATGGTGTCGTGGGTTGAACAGTGTCCCCCCAAAGGTATGTTGAAGTCCTAACCTCCAGCACCTCAAAATGGGACCTTATTTGGAAATAGGATCTTTACAGATGTAATTAGTTAAGGATCTCAAGTACAAGTCATCCTGGATTTAGGAAGGCCCTTTACTTCCCTAAGAGTGTGGCTTCTGTCTTGGGTAGAGACTGTGATGGTCTTGTTCACAGGCTCCTAGTGACTGATCTTAACAGGTTGGGAAGTGTGTGTGTGTGTGTGTGTCTGTGAGTCATACATATTGTAAAGTTTATAGATCTTGATTATAGGGCTCAATGCATTTTTATGTATATATACACCTGTGTAACCACCATTCAGATCCAATACTCAAGCAGGCTCCCCGACCCCCTTTCCCAATCAATAACTCCCACCCCCACTCCGGGTAACCCTTTTTCTAACTTCGATCAGCACAGATTAGTATAGGCTGCTCTGGAGCTTCATGTAAATGGAATCATACAGGAGTCTCTCGGTGTCTGGATTCTGCTGAGCATCATGTTCATGAGATGAATTCCACCTTGTCGTCTATATCAGTAGTTCATTCACTTTTATTGCTGACTATAGATAAACCACAATTTGTTCCTCTCTTCTGTTGATGGACATCTGGGTTGATTCCAGTTTGGCTCTCTTTTGAACAGTGCTGTTCAACTGTTCTTAACTGTATCTCTTGCTGAACACAAACACTCTGTTCTCTTGTAAATACTTAGGAGTGGGAGTGACGGGTGAGGAGGGGCATATGTCTAATTCTAGTAGACACTGCCAAGCAGTGGAAATCCATATTTTAAAAATTATTTTCAATTGACACATGATAATCATACTCATTGATGGGGTACAGTGTGATATTTCAATACATGTATACAGTGTGTAATGAGCAAATCATGGTAATTAGCATATATACCACCTCAAACATTTGTTATTTCTTTTTGTTGGAAACATTCAAAATTCTCTTTTCTAGTTATTTGAAAATATACCATAAATTACTATTTTTTTTTTTTTTTGAGACAGAGTCTCACTCTGTTGCCCGGGCTGTAGAGTGCCGTGGCATCAGCCTAGCTCACAGCAACCTTAAACTCCTAGGCTCAAGTGATCCTTCTGCCTCAGCCTCCCGAGTAGCTGGGACTACAGGCATGCGCCACCATGCCCGGCTAATTTTTTTTTACATATATTTTTAGTTGTCCAACTAATTTATTTCTATTTATAGTAGAGACAGGGTCTCGCTCTTGCTCAGGCTGGTCTTGAACTCCTGACCTTGAGCGATCCACCCGCCTCAGCCTCCCAGAGTGCTAGGATTACAGGCGTGAGCCACCACGCCTGGCCCATAAATTACTATTAACCATTGTCACTGTGCAGTGCTATAGAACACTAGAACTTATTCCTCCTGCCTGTCTATAATTTTCTATCAGTTAACCAACCTCTCCCTCTCCCTCCCCTCCCTCTCTCCTCCCTTCCCAGATTCCAGTAACCACATTCATTCCTATTCTCTACTTCTATGAACTCTACTTTTTTTAGCTTCCACATATGCATGAGAACATGTGGTATTTATCTTTCTGTGCCTGCCTTATTTCACTTATGATACGATCCAGCAATCTCATTATAGGGTACACATCCAAAGGAAAGGAGATCAGTTTGTCGAAGAGATATCTGCACTCCCATGTTTACTACAGTGCTATTCACAATAGCCAAGAGATGGAATCAACGCAGTGCCCATTAACAGATGAATGGATAAAGAAAATGTGGTATATATACACGAATTCAGCCATTAAAAAATGGAATGAAATCCTATTATTTGCAGGAACATGGATGAGCTGGAGGAAACTCATATTTTTATAAGGAGTTTCTGATGCACTTGGTCTTGGACCACACATTGAGAAAGACCACTTGGCTAAAAGTTGCATTAGTTCACCCTTCTTGGGGTATAAGTGGAGAAGAACTTGAGATACTAGCAAGGTGATGTGGGGAAGAGGAGAGAATGAGAAATTAACTTAGGACCATCCATTAGCACCTCTTTGGAACAAATTATTGCAATTTACCTCTTTTGCACAAGAGTAAGAAGCTGAGAACAGGAAAGCTTTGGTAGGGTTGGGAAGGAGGGAAGCCAGGCCACTGTGCCCAGTCAAGCAAGCCTCCTCGCTAGAATCATGGTCATTTCTTTGCTGGTAGAAAGGGATCTGCTTGGGAACTTGGGTTATCCCTTCAGGGAGTGACTATCTCCTCTGCTCATCTTAAACAAGATAATTGCAAAGCAGTTTCCTGCCAGACCATCCTTTGAACAAAGGAGGTGAGAAAAAAGAGATGGCATTCTTCCTGCTGGGCCCAGCAGGTTGGACAACCAAAGCCAGCTCTAGGGAAACTTTCACTTTCAGCCAACTCTGGATGTTTTAAAAGTTATAACCAGTGTCTCTGAGTGCAGAAGGCCAGGAAACAGGGCTTCCTATTGGCCAAGGCACGGCAGGAGGGCCTGCCTGGTCTGTTGGCCCAAGCTAGGCCTCCTCAGCCCCTCTGCTAGGAGCCATTAGCCAGCAGCCTGGCTCAGCTTCTGCCCAGCCACGATCGGAAGCTGCTCTCTGCTGTTTTTAGCTGAGGACTGCAGGCAGGGGCCTCGGAAACCAGAGACAATGCAGGCCTCCAGAAAGGGGAGAAGGACTCCTACATCAAGGCAGGCAGAGGAGTGGGAGATAGGTACTAAAGGAGTTGGCTATATGCCAGGCTCTGTACATCAGAGTCTCATTGATATATCAGGGTACATCGGTCACACCAGAAAGGTGAGTTGATAATTCCTGCTCATCCCTATGTTACAGCAAGTGTTACAGCGGGTGGTCCTGAGGACAAACTGAGTGGCACACCGAGAGTCGGAAAATCAAAGTTTATTCTGGTGGACTCAGAGGGGCCTCCCCACCGAATTGTGAGCACCATCTACCTGACTTTTCCCACTTTTATTAAAATTGGGGTGGTCCGAGGGGTGGGGTATCAGGTGTAGGTTGGTTGATGTGTCAGGTAATATGTTAATATTATGCTGATGCTTCAGGCAATAGATTTAGTGTTATGCTGATGCCAGGCAATAGACTAGTTGATGGGCCAGGTAACAAGTTAATATTATGCTGATGTGGGTCTTGTGTGAGAAGTGGGGATCTCAGGCGCCTGATGGGCCAGGTAATAGATGGGTGTTTCCCTTATCACCTACCCACGCCAGGGTGGGTCCCACGTCCCTTATTCGGGCTCCCCCAGCTCCCTGCCCATCCTCTGCCACAGCGCGCATGCACAGCACTACTGTCCTGGCATCCCCTGTTCAAACTCTCCCCCACTGCTCCGTAAATGCACTGAAACAAGAAAACCCATGTCTATCTTACTCTCAAAGCTGAGTGTGTCCCCAAAGCCAAGTGAGGTGCCTGGTACCCAGTGGATATCCAATGAACACTAGTTGTGAAGGAGTTAAAAATATGCCACTCTGGCAAATTGACTATTCAAGTTAAAGGCACTTGAAAAACAGCAGGTGCAAGAAGATCGCATGCTGTTCCTTAAAATCAAAAGATGAAATTCACACGTGAAGGACGTAACATCCTTATCCTCAATGATGAGAAGTTGAGACTCAGAGAATTCTGTACTGACTTGGCTAAAATAACTCTTACCTTTCAAGCCTCTCCACATGATTTAGTTGTTTCTTCACAACTTACTAGATACCTTTGTCCAATTCTGTATAGAATTAAGTGACTCTAACTGCTCCTTGGGGTCTTCATTTCCTTACAAGGGCTCCTGTGCTATGTGGTGAAACTTGTATTAAATAAATTTGCGTGTTTTTCTCCTGTTAATCTATCTTACGTCAATTTAATTCTTGGGCCTAGCCAGGACTTGAGGGAGAATGGAAGTGGAGTTTTGCTGCCCCTATAGTTGAATATATTAGTGAATAAATGATTAAGTGAACTTTAAATGAATGAACTGAAGAAGCCTACTATCTCAATCATGTTTTTTTTAAAGAAAATTAATCTGTTAGGATCATAGAATTGTAAAGCTCTCGTACCTAACAACAACAACAAACACCTAGCTCTTTAAAAATAAAAAAGGACCCTTTTAATTAGCAACATCTAGAGATGTTTTTGGTTGTCATACTTGGGGCAGGGGTGCAGTAGAGGCGAGGGGCGCTGCCACCTCCTGCAATGTACAGGACAGCCTCCCACCAGGACCTGTCCTGCCTGAAGTGTTAGCAGACAGCTGTGCTGAGGTCGAGAGAGGCTTGTGGAAGTCGTCTGCCAGAGGGCAGGTGTCTACCTTGCTTGCTACAAGCTGGTCGCTACGCAGAAATTTGATCCAGTTAAAAGTGAAGATTCAAAAACTGAAATGAGCAAGACTCAGTGTTGGTTTTGCAAGTTATATCAGCAAAAGCCAAAGAGTTGGTACACCCATGTTAGAAAGTGAAGAAATGGGTGGGGTCTCTCCAGCACATGTCAATTAAACCCAAAAACATATTTGCGTCTTATGGCTAAGACAGTGCTAAAGGCAGCTTTCCTCCAGGCCAAAGATTGTGATTTGTTTGTCCAAACCTGAGTATTGACTTCATTTTGATGAATAGTACTTTGCAACCTTCAAATATTATTAATCTTGGTTCTAAATCCAATGAACTAGTTACTGTAATGGAATGAAAAGAATGAATGAAGGAAGGGAGGGAGGAAGGAGTGAAGGAAGGAAGACATAAAGAAGGCATACTTGTCAAAAATCCAAGTTATTTGAAGCAGATTGACCTGACTTTATGTGCCACAAACGAAATCAGGGTAAGCTAGAATTCGAAAGACAAGAGTGCCACGGTGTTTCTCTTTGGAGCACTCTTTGAAGTGTGACCTTTTCCGATCCCAAACTACTCAAAACATAGTGTGCCCTTGGGGTGCCATTTAGACTCATTTGTGAGGGGACCAGAAGCAAGCGGGCTGATGATCATAACTCAATTGCTGGTGAGATGATGTCCTGCTCTCCGTGCGACCACGTTGATGGCTCCAGCCAGCATTATTCCTTACAGCCTTTCAATTTTTTTATTTTTGGATACATGACATGCTCTTCTGTGAAGCTTGTACTATTTCAAACCAATTTATTTCTTATACAAGAGCACAAGCCCTTGATTACTTTTCTAAGAAGTGATTCCTTACAGGTGCGCCTCAGTCACCTGATGTAATATAAGTCCCCCCAAGTCTCACCACGCCCTGTGGAGTATCTTGGAGGGGCTACGTCATGTTACACAGGGAGGCTCAGGGTCTACGATCAGCTTGTCCAACATCAGTCTGTAGGTGAGGAGCAGTTGTGGGCTCAGAGATACTCTTCTGTTCCTTAGAGTGCTGCTTTTTTCCTCAGCTAGCACACACCTGTAGAGGGCAGTGTGTTCAAGTGTGTTCCAGTGTCTAACACTGAAGGTGGGCTCTGGAAATACCATTTATAGGCAATATTGGAGGGCCAGCTGCTGAGATGGAATGCAGGGGCAACTGCGCGAGGACGGAAGATGCAATTTCAAGATGGTGGAGCCAAAAGACTGGGGCTGGCATGGTGATGGCTTCATGGAAGCCGTGCACAGGACTTCCTCTAACAGTGAGGTGCTGAGGTTGCTGTGTCCTGCTGAGCACCTGAGAACAGTTGCCAAACGGGGCAGCCACAGGGCTGGGAAAGGGCTCTGGGATCCAAGCTTTCCCTGGGGCTCCTGTTGGCTTTGGTCAGTGGGAGGCTCACTCTTGGCTGCCACTGTTTCCCTCTGATTACCAATGCCCTGTAATGGTTACCGACGCACCTGCAATGCCCAGCATTGGTAATGGCTTTCCCCTTCATCCTACCCACACTTCTCTAAATGGTCCCTTCATTCAATTATCTTCAGTCTAACCCTTTGAGCTGCCGTCCATTTGCTGCACACAAACAGGGACAGGCTGCTCACTACCTCACGAGGCAGCCCGTCCCACTGTACAAGAGCAATTTGTCTCCCTGCACCTTCCACCCTTTGGTCTTGATTCTCCACTGTGAAATAACAAGGAAATTCCATCAAGGATTCAGTGTCAGGGAGACCTAATTTCAAGCCTGTGTTCTACTCCCCGCAGGAGTGTCATCATTTGCCCCAAATTACCCAGCTGATAATTCTCAGTTCCAGCATGTGCTACGTGGAGACGACACCCACACCCCATAGGACTGTTGTGAGAATTAAATGAAATGACAATATCTGTAGCATTGCCAGATTGAGTGAAAAAAAAAAAAAGTACAGGATGCTCAGTTAAATCTGAATTTCAGATCAACAATGAATAAATTTAGTATATGTCTGTACGGTATTTGGGATATACCTGTACTAAAAATTATTTGTTATTTACCTGGTATTCCAGTGTAACTGGGTATCCTGTATTTTATCTGGTGAGCCTAAAAATGTGTGAAGGGCACAGCACGTCACCTGCACTTTGCTTGGCCTGAATAACAGTAGCTAATATTGTTATTGTTTTTCATCCCTGTCTTCCTAGCCCCTAACACAGTACCTGCCATATGCTCAAAAAATCTAGAATAAGGAAATGAATGAATGAATGGATAAAGTGAGAGCTAGAGAAGTGACTTGTGTGAGGTGGAAGATGCCAGTGGCGGAGAAGAGTCTGGCAGTCAGCGAGGACCCTGCCCGAGGAGGAAGGTGAGTCAGGCACGGCACGGGGTGGGCGCCCGAAGGCGCTGGAAACAGCTTTTATTTCTTACACAGCACAATAATTATGTTCTTATTAAACAAAGGATCAATTAATACTAGCCGATAAATTGCCTCTTCAGTGCTACGGAATAGATAGAGCTAAAAAGGCATTGCTTTGCTTCTTGCGATTTTCTTCCCCTCTTGAATTAAAAAAAAAATCATTAAAATTTAAAAACGAGAATTTTTTTTTCTGGACCTCAATAATCATGCACAAATTAGAAGTTTGTTTTTATTCTATGAAATTATTGCTTTTTAAAGATCACTAACCTGGTGGTTGTCAAACTTTTTTTTCAGTAAAATTATTTTTATAAATAAAATCTTACACAGACTCTCAATTTATAAAAGTGTTAAGCAGGGTATTAGTTAAAAATTGTATGATTGTATGCTCGAAGCTCAAATAGATAATCCATGTAAATTATGTTACTGTTTGAAAAACAAAAATTTAAATTATAGATCAGGACTGAAGCTTTATGTCGTGTTTCTATTACAGGCATTTGCAGTTTTATATCAGTCTCAGTAATCAAACATGTCTCCATTTTGTTTTAGTTGCAGAGTACTGTATTGACATGCAGATGAATACTCACAATGGATAAAATGTTTTTTAAAAATTCACTTTGCAATACAAGAATACTGCTCATAGAGATGTCAGGAAAAATTATATTCCCAGATCTGTCCCAAAGCAACGGAAGCTTAGCAAGGCAAGTACGTGTGGGGGGTTGACTAGCTGTCCCTCTCTCCCTCCTCCAGAGTAATGGGGTCATGGCTGGGCCTGGGGCTGCCTAATCAGACTCTGTCATCTCAGCCCTACTCCAGCTCCCTGCCCCTAAAGGTGAGTGTGCTTACATGGCTGAGTTCCTCATAAGATGGGAGTGGACGTGGCAGGTGTGTGGGTCCTAAAGACCGTGTGTGTGCCTCCTCCATGCTTTCTGCCACTTTTGGGAAACAAAATGTAGAATCGAGTTGGCCTCACCCTGGCAGACAAGACAGGAGGTTTTGGGAAGACCCCAAGGAACAGATACACCCAAGGACCTGGGATGTTCATTTGGAATTGTAAGTTCTGTGAGCCTGATATCTTCCTAACAATTAATGACATTTCAGGCTGGGTGTGGTGGGTCACTCTGGGAGGCCGAGGCGGGAGGATTGCTCAAGATCAGGAATTTGAAACCAGCGAGCAAGAGCGAGACCCTGTCTCTACCAAAAATAGAAAGAAATTAATAGGCCAACTAAAAATATATATAGAAAAAATTAGCCGGGCATGGTGGCGCATGCCTGTAGTCCGAGCTACTTGGGAGGCTGAGGCAGAAGGATTGCTTGAGCCCAGTAGTTTGAGGTTGCTGTGAGTCAGGCTGACGCCACGGCACGCTAGCCCGGGCAACAGAGTGAGACTCTGACTCAAAAAAAAAAAAAAAAAAATTAATGACATTTCTGCTGAAATTGGCAGTACCCTGGAGAAATATGACTCTTTAATACTTTTATGAAATGTGTCCACATTTGACAGATTTGTATAACTGAATGAACCATTATTTTTCAAATATTTGAAGAATGTTACAACATCGTGCATGGATAAAAGGTGCCTTCAAAGTTGATTTTATCATAACAGAGGGCAACAAGTTCGTTGATATGGTTTCAGATTCCACATTGCCATGAACCTTTAAGAAATTTTCACTTGTCAAGTTGTGGTATAGTGCCAAAGATGAAAATCCACAATTCTCTGAAAATGCTATTCAAATACGTTTTCCTTTTCCAACTGCTTATCTGTGTGAGACCAGATTTTCTTCATGTATTTCAACTAAAACAATGAATTGCACAGATTGAATGGAGAAGCCAGACATTAAAGTGATTTTCCAAAATGTAAAACAATGTCACTATTTTTTTTTTTTTTTTTTGAGACAGAGTTTCCCTGTCACCCTGGCCAGAGTGCAGTGGCATCATCATAGTTTGCTGCAACCTCAAACTCCTGGGCTCAAGTGATTCTCCTGCCTCAGCAGCTCCAGTAGCTGGGACTACAGGCACATATCACCACGCCCTGCTAATTTTTGTATTTTTTTGTAGGGACAGGGTGTTGCTATATTGCCCAGGCTGTTCTCCAACCCTTGACCTCAAATGATCATCCTGCCTTGGGCTCCCAAAGTGTTGAGATTACAGGCGTTGAGGCACTGCATCCGGCTGGAAAATGTTTTTCTTCAAAGTGTGCAGTGATAACATTTAATGCGTTTATAATTGTTATTTTTAGCTACGTGAATAAATGCCTTTTTCCCCCTTGGTTTTCAACTTCTGGTACATCAAAAGCTCTTTGGTATCTTCAATAATTTCCAGGTGTCAAGGTGCCACATTGCACTGGCTCCTATCACAAAGGTGCTCCCAGTTCTCCGAGGCCCACATAGGGTGCCTGAGGCTCTAACAGGCTCAGGGGCACACTCTAGCATATCCACATAAGGCTAAACACAAGAGATCCTTTTTCCGATACAGCAATCACTTAGAGAAATAATTTTATGCCCAACAATTGGTCAGTTTGGTGATCAATACATTTATGGGAATGCAGTGGTCAGCAATGAACATGAAAACTTCTTTTGCAGCAGGGATTCAATTATAGCACGTCTATATTCAGTTTGCACGTGGCAAACTCACATATGCACACTGTTAAAAAACCAAATTGTCCAAATGCATGTTATCTACATGATCATTTAAAAAAGGTGATGCTTTAATGGAAATAGCCTTTGCCACATATCCCAAAAGAAGCCCTTAGGAGCTAACAGTCTTCTAGTCGACCTTGAACTTGCCAAACAGGAGAGCTGGTGTCAGCTGGAAACAGAATCCAAGACCCCTGACTTGGTGTGGCTTTCCTCCCACTACACTGCTTCCTCTAGGGCGAGCACAGGTCTGTCTGGTCCTAAGTAGGCAGATGAGCATGACAGGAGATGGAGCTAGCTACCTCCTTCCCCCTCCAGAAATAGTGATCCTTGCCAGACATTGCTAATTCATCTCAGACCAATGCATGGTTCTACCGTAGGTAGCCCAGCAAGGTATTAGAATCCTTAAAACTGTCCAGGTAGCTGAAGCTGGTCTGTAAAATGAAACTGGTGTGCACAGGGCTATCACCCACTCCTTGAATGGAGCCGTGAAGGTAGGCCCCATCTGGTCAATCCTGTAAAGGCAGCTTCTCCCCTCCCCAAACAATGACTGCCACTTGGTGCTTAGGCTTGTGACCACAGGATACCAGCAAACTGTTGGCTTGAACATGCTGCCTGCATTCTTCTTTCCTTGCAAAAGATAAAGAAGTGGCATTCTGATTTTTAGTTTTCTTTTAAAGTTCACTGGTTAGCACAAAGATCTCTCTGGAGTGGGTGGAGATCCCCGGGTATAGATCTTTCTTTAACAGCCTTCAATTTTGTTTAGGAAGGAAAGAGGGTACCACTTCCCTTTATTGTAGGTCTTCTAAACCTCAAAGCCTTACTTTTAATTCTGAGCCTGTGATTTTTTTTCATACATGGGGCCACTCTAGATGCATTATTCTGTTTTTAATCATATATTTTGAAAACTTTCCCATGTATGAGCATATAATTTCCATGGAAAAAACTCAACATGTGTTAAAGAAAAATGATGCCAAGTGTCAAACATACTTACATATCCTTTGATCTAGAACATGGTGAAAGTTTTGGTGTCATTTGTCATGTTTTTTGATTTTGCGACTGATGGCTTTTACCCCCCTTCAATGCAGATGTTAAAAATGTACTTTCATTTTTAATAGTTTTTGTCATTTTTAGAAACACTCATGTTTGTGTGACTAGATTCTTCCATATTTTCTTGTACTCTTTTGGTTCCTTTTCTTTTTTAAACTCAAAACTTTGATCTACTTTTAATGTCATCTACTGTTAAGGACAAGGTAAGCAATATTTATGCTTCAAACTGTTACCCAGTTTTATCACCAGCATTGATTGAATGATTCACTGTTTTCCCATTAGTGAGAAAAGTACCTGCCCCAAACCCAAAACACATACGACAAGGTACACCTCTGGACTTTGTTTTGCGGCAGCTCCAGCTTTAGATTTTACAGACTAACATTTAATTTTAGTTTCCTGACTTGTGTAGCTCCTCTATAGACATGAACTATAGAAGTAATTATAATGTTCAGAAGGGGAAAGGTTTTTTAAATTGGGATTGCAAATTTATAGACAACTTTATGATGTTGTCTTTCCAGCCAAGAACAGTCCCTTTTGCTTTGCAATTAACTTTGATGCTTGGGAATTTCCTTTTCAATATCTACACTTGGGTTACTCCTTGCCTGAAGGGAATATTAGAAAGGTCACAGACTACCAGCAACTTGAGAATTAGATGGGATCTCCACATCACCTGGCTCAACGTTTGCAGTTTACAAATGAAGACATTTAGGTGCAGAGAAGGCAGGGATGTGGCCCAGCTCACAGTGACACTGTGGTAGGCACGGGAGTCTGGGGCTTTCCAACACGTGGCAGACCAAGTGATTCCAGGTTCCTGAGCATCTCCCTTCGAGGCTGCAGGCTGGCGAGACATCTGAAGCCACGAGGGTCCCACAGAGGACACCCCCACCCCACGTGCCCCCATCATACAAAGTCAGTGATCCACAATGAAGAGAAAAGATATTTAATTATTTCTCAGTCTAATTTCTTTAAAGCGCTCAAAGTGTTTTCACAAGTGCAAGGGGGAGGGATTGTTCTCAGCCAACATTTACCAGTGATTCCGACACACGCAAAAAAACTCCAAATCACGGTGCTTTATACTTACTTTTAATTTCTGCACTGAAAAAAAAAAAAAAGGAAGGTAAAAACAATGACAGATTAGTTTACAGTGACTTCATTTTTGCCCTTAAATTAATCTTTGCTCTTAGGAGCAGAAGGGGGAGAGAGAGACAGGAAAACATCCAAGCCTGATGGTTAAACGGTGACCAGGACACCTGGGTCTGGCTAACAAGGGCTCTAGAAACCTGGACATGGTGCCGTCGATGTGCTAGCTTGTAAACTGACAGGCAACAGTTAAAATACATTAAAAAAAAATCCCACAATTCCATTCTTAAAATCAAGCACAAAATCTGACAATGAAACAACATCCAAGGGTAACGTGTGTGTCTCCACCTGACCTAAGGCGGCTTTCTGGAGGCTGCTACGTGGCGATTCACACACTACAGGAGAGACAGACACCTGCTCTACACAGAATTCCGGCTTTGCTGAACTGCAGCGAGCATTCCCTCTTCTCGCTGGTACAGACATGTTCTGCAGGTAGGAAAGAGGGAGCCATGGGCCGCTCACCTGTACAACCGCCCCTGACAGACAGCAAGAGCTGCGGGGGGCCGGGGGCTCTGTGCTTTTGAGGCTGCTGCCTCTGGAATGTTCTGCATTCTCAAGGTCTGGCTGGGCTGTGGGTTTTAGTTACGCTCCACACGTTGTTGAAGTGCTCGCTTTATTTTTCATGTGCAAACTGTTACTGTCTAAAGCTTTCAGAAGGACACGGATAGACACGGACACCCTGTAGAGAGGCGGGGGTCATCGTTAAGGCCCTCCTCCCTCCTGCGGCGGGGCGGGGCAGGGGCGCGTTACAGAAATAGAGAAATGATGTGTTCCGCTGCAGTTAAACTCTAGTCCCTGATTCGGTCTGTCCGGGGGGGGGGGGGGCTCCTCAGTAGGTGACTGTCCACTCCTTGACAGAGGCGTCGTGGGAGGTCGTGACCAGCGTGTGCTCGTCCAGCCATGCCAGGCTGCTGACGTGGTGTAGCCGGTGTGCATCTGCAAAGAGAGAACTCTATGTAAGGAAAACCCAAATTTCTTTGCTTCTACATACATCTCGGACTAGGAGGATGGAACAAGATGCACCCAAACCATCAACAGGGCTCTGAGAAATTTACAGAGGGTGGCTGTTAATCAGACCCCTTTCCCTTATCAGGAGGAGCCTGGACAACAACAGCATGGGGGAAGGTGATGGGTAACTCTGCTGTGCAATGCAGGAGAATGAGCAACCTCATTGGCCTCTACCACCAGATGCCAGCCGCTCCCTCTCTCTCCAAGTCCTGACAACCAAAAATGTCCCCTCTCCCTATGGGGGTGAAAAAAATCTATTTCTTTTTATGTACAAAAGCAACAAGTTAAAGAAAAAAACATATACACAGTATCTATGTGTATGAAACTGGGGGCGTGACAACCAATGAAAAGCTGAGCAGCATGGGGTTCGGGGACTCATTTGACTCCCTCCAGCAAGAGTCACACCACGGTGACCAGGTTCCAGATCCCAGCAGGGAGGGACCACTGCGTGTTTCCCTCTGCACAAAGCCCAGGAGGGCTCCCCCTCCAGGAATGGGGATGTCTCCGCTCCCCCAGCCCAGGTGGCCCCCAGCCTACAGGTCTACTGCTCTCCTGAACAGGGGCAGACTGGGCCCCCACCCCTGTCATGGCAACACCCTGATGCCGGAGCCCTGGCTCCATCCACATTGCTGCTGACTCTTTCCAGGTGTAGAACTCAATGATGTGCATGAAAGCCCAAAGCTGGGGTCAGCTTGTGTTTGGTAACCTGTGACCACACAGCAGACAGACCCTGACCCCCCACTCTCTACCTGACTACTGGCTCTTGCTGTAATATTTTCTTGATCCACCACATTCATCAACTTGTTTGATTCTCCCTAAAGAATGTCTATTTCCTTACAGACCAGAACAGCCCGTGAAATCTGATTGTTGTCTCCTCCGTCCCAACCGGGCTGTCTCTACCTGCCTGCGAGAGACGTGAAGACGCAGCTCAACAGCGCCCCCTTCGGCCTACAGCTGGGAACAGGCTCTTGCGGTGGGCTCGGAATCGCTGTATGTTTCATACAACAGGCTGCCTTGTGTAGAAAAGGGACGAGGGACAAGACCAATGCAGGAGCTGCCTGGTGGTGCTGGGGACAGGCGGGCGTGGGAGATCAGAGAGGTGCTACCCGCGTGGGGCCCCAAAGGGAGATGAGCGGTTGCCACAGGGAAAAATGATGATATGTCAGGTTAAAAAAACATACTGCTAACAATAACTTCACCTGTTTCCTTTTTGAATGTGGCTACTAGAAAAATGTAACATTCTCATGTGGCTCAGGCTGTACCTCCACTGGACACTGCTGCCGTAGCGAGTGACAGAGCCTGGTCCTGGGTGGGGAGGGGATCAGGTCCTGAGTGAGGCCTTTACTTGGCTCGGCACATGTCCTGGGAATGGCCTCGTGTGCTCCCACTGGGACACAGAGCACCCCAAGGCCCCTTGGCATGGCTAGCCCAGGCCAGCAGATCAGCTGGTGTCTGCTGGAGGAAGAACGTGTCCCTGCCCCTACCGAGTCACCTCTCTAGAGGCACAGAAGTGATAGCCCTGGGGACAGCAGGCAGAGGATGGGCAGCAGAGTCTGGGCCCATGGGCGTTCCCTGCCAAGACCTGGGGGCAGGAGTCACCTTGGATCTTGACTCTGGTCTCTGGGTCGCTCAGGGTCCAGACGTACACCATCATGTCCATGCCACCGGAGGCAAAGTGTTCATTGTCTGGTGACCAGGCCAGGCAGACGATTTTTGCATGGTGTCCATAGAAAACATTGTTCTCCTAGTTGCAGGTTGAAAACAGAGAGGCAGCAGGTCAGGGTTTGGGCCAGAATTGCCCTGCATCGGGCGCTAACGCTGTGCCAGGTGACCCTTACGGACTCACTGACTTCTTGATCCCATGAGGCACCTGCTACTCATAGAGACGAGACAACTAAGGCTAAGAAACATGCATCCCAAGGTCACTGAGCACAGAGCGCCTCCCACCTGCGCCGCCTTGCATGGGACAGAGGTGGCCGGCTGCCTGCTCACCGAGTAGCCATCGGCAACGCTGAACACCGTGACCACCTTGCTGGCGTCGCACACAGCAAGGAAGGCACCATCATGGGAGTAGGCCACGTCTGTCACAGGGCCCTTGGCCTCCAGGAGCTTGTTCTCGTCCTTCAGCGTGGTGCCCAGGATGGAGTACAGGCGGACGTTGCCATCCTGCAAGTGGGGACAGCAAGGAAGTGAGGCTCCCCCAGCCCCAACACACACGAGTGCACACACACCCACATGTGTGTGGGGGCCCTCTCCCCACCCATCTCTGAAGGGGCCAGTCAGGGTCCTACTAAGACAAGGTGCCTTTGCTTTGACCGCTGCTCTGCTATGGCCCTGCCCGGGCTCCCAGAGGCCAGGTGGGTCGCTCCTTCTGCCACATGTACTGAAGGGCACGTCCTAAACCCTTCAGCAGATCCCATGGCTTACTTACCACAGTGGGCAGAATCACCTGGAGAGGCTGTTAAAATCCTACCCCAGGCCTCCCCCCATTCTGATTCTGCATGTTTGGGTGCTTGAACCTGCACTTTTCAAAAATGACCCCAGAGGTTCCAGCACAGATGTTCACAGGCCAAACTTTGAGAAAATACCTGCATGTGTGTAGCTCTCTAGTGGGGGCCCTGTCTGTCCACCCTCCTCAGGCTGCCCTGCCTGCCCGGCACCTGGACAGGCTCCCTGTAGCCCCAGCTGTTGGCGAGCACCCCATACACCTGCCCATCACCCTGTTGTGCTCAGGCACTGCTTCCCTGGGGAGGGCACACCTGCTCCTTCTAAGGGTGGCAGTCCACTTCCCCACAGCTGTCTCCACCAACCGTGGGGGTCTTCGTTCCCGCAATAATCACACAGCCCTCCCCGTAGATGGATCCCCAAAATTCTCTGAGCAGCTCTGTGAGAAGGCACAGCTGGCCACCCGAGGTCCCCAAGCTGGTGGAGGAAGCTGACTCCGCCTGGGTGGGCCAGCTCTGGAGCCTGGCTCCTGTGTCACAACTGCCTTGAGACAGTGTGTGGACACAGGCAGACCAGCCTCTAGCACAGGTGGGCACTGCCCCATCTGCGGCAGAGCTGGATTACCAGTGGGCTGTCCTCCTGAGGCCAAGGAGGAAGAAATGAGTTCCTCTGCAAAGCACTGAGGACTCAGCTGGGCAGATGGTGACCGCTCTGCAGGCCCAAGCTTTACTTACTAAATAAAGGGCATGAGAATTATTCATATACTGTGGACGATGAGATGGCAGAACTCATGGAAAACTGTACAATGTCAGGTTAGCACTGCACCCTGAAGGTGTTAGGAAAATTCGTCTCTCCTCTTGCACAACCGACGTCTGTTGCTTCCTTTCCTGACCTGCCGCCCTCTCGCTCCCCAGGCACTCACAGGGCTGACCTGGGCCCAATGCCCTTCTTTGGTGCTCCCTACCTCACTGCCTGGGGCCCTTGGACTCCCAAAACCATGGGCACTTTGGCCACCACACCTGGCCCGGCCAGCGGTCGGCATGTGGAAGACGCTCCCTGAGGGTCTGGTGACAAGGATTGCAGTCTGAACACCCCCCAGGGCTCACGCCCACCCCCTGGCCTGACCCAGGTGCCCCAGGACAGCACAGCTGGCACACCTCACTGCTAGGACACTGAGTACCTATTGCAGGGGACTCATGGCAGGGCAGGGAGCTCGAGGCCAGCTGGCCAGGGGAAGGCCCCCACTCTGGCGGCAGGAGGGCAGCCGGGCTGCAGAGTAGGATCCTCAAACCTCAGCCCCACTGTGTTCCCCAGGACTCTCACAGCCTAGGCTGTCCCCAGCCACACCCAGATACCAAAGTCAGAGGGCACAGGGGAAAGGAAAGGGCCTTACCGCGCCCCCGACAGCCACCGTGTCTCCGCCGGGGTGCACTGCCACAACTTCGGGCTCATAGCCGGGGTTATCGATGCTGAAGCACTTCTTCTGGTCCTTCAGCAGGACGATCTGCAGGCACATGGGCAGCCAGTCAGAGCAGGGCAGTCCCTCGTGGGTTCTGTCCCCAACCTCACCACAGGCCAGCTGGGCTCTGAGCCACACCCCTGGGGCTCAGCCCCAGCCCGTGAACCTCACAGCTGGGCGGGGCAGCGACAGGTAGGTCCTGGTCATTCAAAATCTCAGTAAACACTGCTGTCATCATCATCACTATCTCATTATTGCAGTTACTACTACAGCACTGACTTCTCAGACTGTCACTGCACTTAGTTCCTCCCATCATGCAATACCCGCAATAAACAGACTTTGCTGAACAGAGCCCTAACGCTTGAGAGGACACGGGCAGTGGGAAGTGGCTCTACAGCAACAGTGGACAAGATGATGACACGTCTGCATTCTAGGCTCTGGCTACTCCGACAAAAAGAAAAGAACCCATGGTCATCAGTACGCGACAGCATGGGGACAATGCAGGCACCCAGGTGACAGTGAGAACACTGGCACCCAGGTGCTGGGCACACGCCCCGACTCCAGCAGGTCAGTCATAGGGCTGGGGCTGCCCAGTCCAGGGGGCACCTTGCTTAACCACCCAAGCTGACCAGCCCCGGGGATTGGGGGGAATGGGGGCAGATGGCTGCACAGCACAGTGGCCAGGAGCCTGAGCCTGTGCCTGCTGCCCAGGGCCGAGGGTGCTTCTCCTCTGCAGCCCTGAGCCCACTGGGGAATTTCCTGATCTAAACTTCTGGGCCCCTTTCAGCCCTCTCTGACCCTGGGTAACAGGGAACTCTGCAGAAGACCCTCACCTGGAGCAGGGAGCGGGGGAGGGGGTGGTGTCATCACAGATGCCCCTAGAGGACCAGGAGAGTGAGGGCCATCACAGAAATCACATGCACACATGCTTATTCTGAGGGTTCCAGGGACTCCCCAGGGCCTGTCCCCTGGTACACTACAACCCTACGGGGCACTCACTATGAGTCTCAGATTTAGGGACAGCTTCTCATGACAGCTTTACAGATAAAGAAACCGAGGCCTGAGACACAGAGCTCTGCCTGAGGCCTGCAGTGTGGACAGGGCCAAGCCCAAGTTCCACCTGTCACCAGAGGCCAGGTGCAGACACTGAGGCTGGAGAAGTCCTGCCGTATGGAGAGGAGCTGCCCGCCAGCCTTCTAGAACACTGCTTCCCAGCTTCCCCACGTGCCCCTCTGGCTGGCCAGACTGTGTGCGATAATTACTTGGCAGGGAGTTCTTATTATCTAGGACACACAGCAGTCCATTCTCCCCGAAGCAATTAAGTTCACAGGACTAAACAGGGGCGGGAGGATCCTGAATGGCAGCTTTCTTTAGGGAGGCTTGTCACGTGCTGAAGAGGACCCAGATGCCACCTGCCTTCCCCAACTGACGTGCTGGGATGCCCAGGTCCACTGACAGATGTTTGCCACAGAGCAGAATTCTGTACAAAGTGGGTCAGGCTTGGATCTCAGTTGAGGGCACTTTGCTCCAGAAATTCCAAAAGAAGAGGTGTGCTGGTGCCCTCACTGTCTGGATGAGAACCCAGGCTGTAGAGGCAGAAAAACTGCATTGCAGCCTATTCTGGCCTGGGTAGCACCCTGCCACCGGTGGGAACGCTCTGGGGGCCCCACCAGCCTGCTCTGAGCCTCAGCCTCCTTGTTTGTGAGAAAACTTGAGACGGTGTAGGAGCTGAACATGTACTTCCTCATAATCACCCCTGTGAGTCAGTTGGACATAAGAACACTAAAGCTCAGAGAGGGTGAGGTAAATGCCTGAAGTCACACAGCTCCAATGCAGCAGGGTTGGGACCTGCACATGAGCACAGACAGACCCACTCGACTGGAGTCTCCTGGGGACCTAGCAGGCTGATGGGCACACAGTGATGGCTGCTGCTTCAACAAATCCCAGCCCTGGGCAAGCAACTCATCTGTGCTTCCACTTCCTCATCTGTACAATGGGACCAATGCCCTGCCCAAGTGGCAGGACCTCGGTGAGGATTAAGGGAAATACACGTGAAGCCCTCAGCATAGCACAAGTGAATGCTCAACAGAAATGTTGGCTAGAGCGACTGTCAGACGGGATGGGAGTGGGATTCAGAAGCCAGACAGCACACAGCCATAAGCTCTGACCCTTTATTCCACCATGCCCTCGAGTTTCACACTAACCTGCCCGATGCACACGACCACAGTGTACCCCCCAGGGCCGACAGCTACGCACTTCGGCTGAACATCCAGTTTCACAACTCCTTGTCCGCTGTTAGAAAGAAGGGAAAGCATGTGACTGTAACGTTTGAGCAGCTCAGTGTCGGTATCCGTATATACTCACTGCAAAAATACGGCAACTTAGCTATTTAGGACAAGGGACTCTATGGTAATCTACGGTGAAACAGGGATTTGCTAAAATAGGGGAGGGGTGGGAGGGGCGGGGTGTGGGGAGAGGGTGGTGAGAGACAGTGAAAGGAACAGCCTCTTTCCTGTTTATCTGTGATAAATACCCACGACCCCATCATTCTGCTCAGTGGCAGCTTTTGCACCCATGTCTGCTGGCTAAAGACTGGAGCTTCCTGGGCACAGATGAATTGAGTTCTGCTCCCCCCAACAAGGGGTTGACTTTTTAAGAATTTGTCACATAATGGGTGAAAATCTTTTGTTTTGGCTACTGCTATCAAACCTCATCCTAGAAAAATCTGCACATGCATACAAACTTCTTGAAAACTGTAAGTCAAGGAAACTTCCATGTAACCAGGCCAAGCATGGGGTCCCCAGTGCTTGCTGGATGCACTCTGCAACAAGGTCACCAGGCTGATGTGGCCAGGGAACACCTTCACAGGGATGTACTAGGAATAGGGTCGCCACAGGCAGTAGAAAGAGGAGTGGGGCCCAGACGCCTGGGTCCTGGGGCCATTTCTGCCATTTCCTGGGAGGTTCAACTGACTCTCAAGACACTGGGCCAGTCAGGCAAATGGGGCCTGCACAAGCCTGGTCCATCTGTCATGAGCCGGTGTTGCGGTCCCAAAGATGCACCCCCGAGCCCACATCTTCCAGGGGACATAGGCCCCAGGTAGGACAACAGGTCCTGCTGGGGTCTACACATGAGTGTGGGGCAGGGGAGGGGCCAGTCCTGGGGCACTGGAGGGGCAGAAGCCTCTCAGGGACCCAGAACACGTTCCTTTCATTCCCCCTCACCTGCACATAGAGCTTCAGACCACTTGTAACAGCTATTCTCCTAGCTCCAGTGACAGTCAGTCACAGGTACCAGAGCAAAAACAAAACAAGAGGGAGTCTTCTAATCAGAGCAGCCGTGTGTCTGTCTCACCCTTGGGCAGCAGGAGGATGCACCTTGTTCTAAGCACCTGCCCTATGCCCGGTGTCTCTGAGGGCCTCATTTGACCTTCACATGCCTGGGGTAGGCTCCATTGTCCCGTCCTTACTGATGAGAAGAGATAAGGAGAGACCTTGGCACATTTCTGAAGGACAGGGGCTGGGATCTGTCCCCCCTGCTCCCAGGGCAAAGTCTACACCTGGTCACCTGTGTGGGCAAGAGCATGACCTAGGTCACCTGGAGTCTGCAGCTCAGCACCTGGCTCAGGGCCTGACAACAAGGGAACAATGCTCAGGGGAAGAAACGCAAGAGAGCAGATAAAATGTTACCAAGAACAGTAACTGCTATTGGCAAAGGGCCTTTTGGGGCCGGGAGGCGCAGTGGGAATCCAGGTTCACTGTGGACCTCCAGAGCTGGCAGCTCTCACCTGTAGTCCCGGAGCATGAGGTTGGTGTACCGAATGGTGTCGTCCATGCTGCAGCTGACCAGCTGCCCAGACTCATCCACGGTCATTCTGGACACCTGATTCGTGTGGCCTTTCCCAGCAAAGGAGTCGTTTTCCCCTGTCTCTGAATCCCAGTAATGTAGGAGGGGGTTAAGGAAAAGCCCGGCCTCCAGGACTACGGTACGTGCCCCGTGGGGAGGCCACGCCCAGCCCTAGTCCGGGCAGCCGAGATCCCAGCCAATTAGGGGACAACACTTGACCTGAGGGGACGGCTCCTGGATGTCCATGTCTGGAAATTCAGATGTGTGGTAAGCCAGCAAGATGGCCCCACTGCAAACCTATGGGCCATTTTAAACTCCACACGACAAATCAGAAATAGTCCAACTAAGTCTCCTTGTAACAGTGTCAGCCACGGCTAAGGTATCAGACACCATGACCACACTGACCTATAGTGGTCAGCACCGTCCTCGGAGTACACAGCTCAGGAGGAAGTCGAGTCTCACTGGGACCTGGCGTAACTGAGTCAATGTTGCTTTTGCTTTTTCTGTAACCTGCTGTCAAGCCCATGACCACTGGCAGGAGGCTGGCTGTGCCTGCCGTGTGTCCTCGAGCAAAGGCTCTGGGGCTGCCCCAGCCTCTGGGTGGTTTGTAGACACTGAGCCCCAGGTGCTCAGGCATGGAGAGTGGCTTCCGTAACGAGACTCTCATTTCAAAGCAGGGTACTGTCCCCTTGGGAAGGTAGCAGCATGCTCTGAGATGGACACGCCCCTGGAAAGGAACTATCTGGAGCAGGGGTCCGCCACACTAGGACTGCGGACAGGAGCAGAGTGGGAGCACAGCATCACCCCAGCTCTGATGACAACAGGCTGTGTGACCTTGGGAATGGTTCTTTAGCTGAGACCCAGTTTTACTATTTTTAAAACAAGCGGACTCTACTAAAGTGTGTTGAAGTCCTTCTGAATTCTAAGAATCAATGCCTCCACTGGAATAAGGGTGACACTAGCTGTCATTTACAGGGAGAGGAGCAGCCCAAGTTTAGAGAAGTTGAGCCACACACTCAGGGCTGCACAGCGAGAGGCCCGGAGCTGCTGATCCCCATGGACAGACAAGATGCTCTGAGAGGCCAGGCCACGATGGTTCGAAGAGTGCAGCTGTGCTTGCAGCCACCTGGCTGGCCTGGCCCCTGGCACTGTGGGAAAGGGAAATTCCCCTCTCCTGCCAGTGGCTCTGCAGCCAGCTCTGTGAGTCAAAGGATATTAATGTGTCCATCGTGGCTCCCGGAATAGATGTAGGACTTACCGCCGTTTTTATGCACCGTCAGACACTGGATTGACTTACTGTGACCCTGTGGAGGAGACACATGGCCAGGGTGAGCAGAGGACACATCACCCTGCCCTCCCCGCCCATCAGCCGTTTTTCTGCCCTCTAAGCCTCTGGGTGATAGGGAGGGGACAAATGCCCCTCTGCACACGGCAGTGCAGGTGTGCGAAGACCCTACAGCCCCAGCTGTCTGAACAAACGCTCCAGAGCCACCACTGGCCATCCCTATCGCCTGACCACCCGACAAAACCCGACCCTTAGTGCCCCTCCCTCCAAGGCACCTAAGCCTGTGGCCCAGACATGGGTCTGAACCAAAGCAGACATAGTATATGCAGACATGTGGCTGGCACCCAGCTGAATTCACAGCCACCTGAAGGAGGAAACACTGTGTGTCTTTACCACAGAGGACAGCCTGGGGGCTCCGCCTGCTTGGAGCACAGCAGCCACCGAGGGGTGGCCCAGGAGGCCCCCAGAGCTTGCAGAGGCAGGTGGGGGCCCTGGGTCTCTCTCAATCAGCCCCCAAACTGAGCTGTCTGAGGGCTCTGACACTCCAACCTCCCACCTCCCCGACTATCACAGCGGGGGCACTGAGGACTCATATACAACCAGAAATCTGCTTCAAGAGGGAGGCATTCACCCTCCTCTATAACCGCTCCTGGGACAGAAGCAATGGTGGCGGTGGGCTCAGCACAGCCCCTTTCCCTCTCGGGGGATGCGGCTTCCTCGCCAGTTTCCCTCTGTTCTTTAGCAGCCACACTCGACTGCCAGTTGGCACAATTTGAGCTCAAGGCTTTTCCCCAGGAACTTCCCAAGCGTTCTGTGGTGTTCCGCTTGTTGCCACAATATGGCATGTATCTTTGGCGAAAGGTACACACAGTTCTCAGTAGGACTGGAGAACGAGGAACTGGCACAGCCATTTCTGTCTTTCCAGTGGAGTTGGGAAAAATCATTATGCATCCCAGTAAGAGGCACCGAGCTGCTGTCTCTTTCTAACACAGCATCTGGCCAAGCCTGCTGCTCACAGCGTGAGCCTCATGGGGATGGCTGGAGCCCCCCCTGCCTGCCGAGTCAACTTGTGCTCAGAGTGAAGTGGGGCGATGCAGGCGCTCCCTCACCTGGAACTCGTGAGAAATGCAACATTTCAGCCCTGCCCATATGTCCACAGGTGTTCCTCTGTGAGGCCTGGGGGTGCTTAATGAGCCAGCCCTCAGCTCAAGAAGCACAGCTCTGGCTGCCCTGAGAACATCCCGGAGACGGCCTGAGCCCGGTCACGCAGCAAACTCCTTTTAAAGCTCCCAGGCAGTTCCAAAGCCAAGAACTACTAGTTCAACCCCACCGTAGCCCAAGATCAGCACAAAAGGCTGCATGATTCACACACGTGCGGTGTGAGAACTGTGGTGTGAATTTCTTTTTTGACAGTTATAAAAGCTCACAGGGTTTCTGCAGCACCTGGCCCCTGGCAGCTGGCAACAATGGCATTAGCAGCAGCAGACACGCACAGGACTCCTGTGCTCCCAGGGTGGCCCTGCTGACAGACACGGGAGGGTGGACCTGGGAACAGACACCGGGAGCCCACTGCTAGGGGAGGCCCAAAGGAAACTGCTCTCTGAGCAGGGGAAGGTCGCTGATGGCAGCGCCTGAATCGCTTGTGCACACTTCTCTCACAATCCTACTTGGAGGACCTGTGGAGCAGTGATGTTCTCCAGCTTCCCTTTGGCCTCCTCCAGCTCCCCTTTCCTTGCTGGCCACATTCATCCCTTCCCTGCCGCCCCAAGGGCAGAGTCACCCAGAGCAAGCCTCACCTTGATGACCCGCAGGGGCTTGCTGGGGTTGTTCTTGTCCAGGTAGTTGATGTACCCAGACAGGGAGACACTGAGCAGGTGGTCCTTCTGCCACAGGCAGCCCAGCTGCTGGTCCAGCACGGTGGAGCCCATGGGGAAAGTGCTCACGACAGAGTTCACATTGACATCCCAAATCTTGGAAGTTTTGTCTCCAGAAGCAGAAAGCAGATGGGTGCTATCGGGACTCCAACTAATCTACTCAAACAAAAACAGTGTGTCACATGACAGAGAACTTCAGAGTGCAGCCTGTTCATTGCCCCCACTTTTGGGCAGGACAAGGGAGAGCCTCAGGAGGGAGCAGGACATTTCCCAGGAAAGAGAGACCTACCTCTGGACCTTCTGTTCTGGCCATTGGCTTGTCCAGCCACCTAACCACGACCCTGAAGCTCTGCACCACCACTCTGACTTTCAGCCCCTCATTTCAAGTCTTTGTCTAACTTCAAGATGAGTAGGCATGGCTACACACGGACTCAGCCAAATCCCAAACACTGGGTCAGGAAACAGACTCATACTCACGGCGTAAATCCCCCCGTCGTGGGCCTTGCTTCCTCCCAGCGCGCACACCTTCTCTCCCGTCTTCCCGTCGTAGATGTGTATCTTTCAAGAAATAAAAACGTACATGGGTCACATGTATGTGTGCAAATGCCCTCAGTAGTGAGCATGCCATTTCTCCAGACTCTAAAACACAAGTGCTGTTAGACTGAGCTTCTAGCACCATCTAAAAGCAGAGATGTGTGTACTGGGCTTTGATGACATATCCAGGGAGATGCCTAAGTTCTGCGAGGCAGGAGCAGTTCTCTCAGGCCTGTCGCAGGTGCAAGCAGATGAGTCACCCCCGCCTATCCCCGCCCCAGCGCTTACCTGGCCGTCAGCACTGGCTGTGGCAAATCTGTTCCCGTCGGGAGAGAATCGCACACAGTTGACAAAGCGGCTGTGGTCCTGTGGGAAATCAGACAGTTTACACACCTAACAAGGTGCTGCAGGCTGCACCTGGTTCAGGAAAGATCTCTCTGAAATATAAAGCCTGCTTTCAGCTTCAACTACTGTGACAATATGATGTGAACTATCGTCCACAGGAACATTTCAGAACTTTAAAAAAAACCCAAGTAGCCCCTGTCCCGCCTGACCACTCTGCCTGCCTGGAAGGTGGGCCCAGCTGCACCAAGGCAGGCCGTCCTCTGGCTTAGCCTCCCTCCCCTACCAAGGGTCCCCTGAGCTGTTCTCCTCCTGTTGGGCCCTAGAGAGAGCTTCAATCCCAACCCTAAAGCATTTGCTGGAGGAATAACTGACTTTTCAACAAAATTAAACAACGGCTATGATCTTCACCGGGAATAAGAGTCTGAGTGGCTGAGGAGAAATGACTTCTGAGGGCAAGTCCCTCACCTGAGTAAATGAATTCACTGCTTCCTACATCAAAAAGAGTTGCACCAACAAGAGTTCATAGCAGAGGATGACCCTCTAAACGCCCATCGCAAAGCTGTGGCACAGTGCCCACTGCATGTGCCCCGCAGGCACTGCTGACTCAGCAAGCACAGTCGCTGCTGACTACCAGCTCTCCCAGCACAGGGAGGCGAACGGACACCCACCTGCAGAAAAGATCATTCAACTCCATGCACATCACAGGCCCCTCCCCAAAGTGAATCACCAACTTAATTTTAAAGCACATGCTGCTTGTGTGGAGGGAACTGATGTGTTTGATTGTGCAATGTTTTGGGGTGAATTCTGCCTAAGATATACTGAAGCCCTAACCCTGGCTACCTATGAATGGGACCTTATTTGGAAACAGAGTCTTTGCAGAAGAAATCAAGTTAAGGTGAGGTCATTAGGGTGGGCCCTAAATCCAACAGGACCAGAGTCCTCACAAGATGAGGGAAATTTGGACACAGGTGCAGACACAGAAGCGAAGTTGTAGGCAGAGATGGGAAGTGTGCTCACCAAAGTAACACTGAGGGCTGTCAGAATATAGAAAGACTAGGCAGGACTCAGGGAGTGTGGCCCTGCCCACATCTTGGTCACAGCTTCCAGACTGAGCAAATAAATTTCGGTTGTGTAAGCCACCCAGTCAGTGGTAGCCCCAGCAAACTAACACGTTTATGTAAGTAATTAAGTATGAAATGTCCGATTTCCTTAAGTACTAAGTTTGATAGTTGATATCTCTGACATTTCACTTTGACACTTCTTGCTTTACTTTTATTGTGAAGGTATAGCCTCAGTCTTCTAAACGCAGTTTGACTTGTGATTATCTTTCAGATTTTTATTTAAAGCAATTTTTGCGAAACCACGGGTAAGTCACAAATTTGTGTTATTTTCGAATATGAGTTCCGTTGTGAAACTAATGCAGGGCAGATAGTTCAAAATAACAATGAAGTATTTGGGGAGAATGTGGCTAATGAACGTACAGTATACAGTAATGGTTTGAGAAATTCTGCTGGTGATTTTAATCTTGAAAATGAGCCACATGGGCAACCTAAGACCAAGACGGATAATGATGAGCTGAAAGCAGTAGTGGAAATGAATCCATTTTAACCTATGCATGAATTCTGTTGGTGATTTTAATCTTGAAAATGAACCACGTGGGCGACCTGAGACCAAGGTGGATAATGATGGGCTCAAAGCAGTAGTGGAAGCGAATCCATTTTAACCTATGCATGAATTAGCAGCAAGGTTTGATGTTACTATTCCAACAATATTGGACCATTTGAAACAAATCAGCAAGGTAAAGAAGCTGGACAGATAGGGACCACATGAACTAAATGAGCATCATAAGAGAAATCATCTAGAGGCTTGCCTTTCTTTGCTGTCATGACATAAAGAGGAACCATTTCTACACCGTATCGTTATGTGTGATGAAAAGTGGATTTTTTTTGACAACTGCAAGTGTTTGGCACAATGGTTAGATAAAGATCAAGTGCCGAAATACAGTCCAAAACTGAATACTCATCAAAAAAAGCTAATGGTGGCCGGGTGTGGTGGCTCATGCCTGTAATCCTAGCACTCTGGGAGACTTAGGCGGGAGGATTGCTTGAGCTCAGGAGTTTGAGACCAGCCTGAGCAAGAGCGAGACTCCATCTCTACTATAAATAGAAAGAAATTAGCCAAACAACTAAAAATAGAAAATATTAGCTGGGCATGGTGGTGCATGCCTGTAGTCCCAGCTATCTGGGAGGCTGAGGCTTGAGGATCGCTTGAGCCCAGGAGTTTGAGGCTGCTGTGAGCTAGGCTGACGCCACGGCAAGCCCAGACAAGAGAGATGGAAAAAAAAAAAAAAGCTAATGGTGTCTGTTTGGTGGTCCAGCACTGGTATTATCCACTACAGCTTCATGAAACCTGGTCAACTGATTACAGCGATGTCTACTGCAACCAATTGGAAGAAATGATGGGGATGCTTGTGATTAAGCAGCTGAAACTGCTCAAGAGACAAGCCAATCCTCTTGCAAGACAATGCTTGACCACATGTTGCATAAACAACACTGCTCAAATTATAGCAGGTGGACTTGAAAACTCTGTCACCCACTGTGTTCACCAGATCTTGTACCAACTGACTACCACTTCTTCCATGCTTTGGACCACTTCTTGCAAGGAAAAATATTCAATTCTCAACAAGCTGTGGAAAATGCCTTTTGCGATTTCATCGCCACTCGCTCTCCAAGCTTTTTGCTGCTGGCGTAAGCAAGCTACCGTTAAGATGGCAAAACTGTGTCAATAGTTTAGATGCGTACTTTAATTACACTGCTTGAGACATAATAAACTACACTTTTGATTAGAACTTAGATATCTCATATTTAATAACCTAATAATAAACATTGTCTGTAATGCTCATGTAATAACCTTTTCACGTAAACTACGCTCATTTTACTGATGAAATGTGGGTCCAGAAAGAGCAGTCAGGTGCCGACGTTCCGTAGCACCACACTCAGGAAATCGATGTGCCTCCAAAGCCCCGCCAGGAGCAGGAGAGACAGACTCCATGCTGTCAGGCAATTCCTGCAGGGCAGCAGCTCTCGTCTCACAAAACCACTCGGTTCAGGTCTGGGTTCCAGGACACCCATTGGCAACCCCATCAGATGCAGACTGAAATTCTCTGGGCCAGAAAAGAGATGCAGCCCCAGAGCTGCAGCACAAAGCAACCCCACGCTTCCCACTCACCAGTTACCCACTTCGCTCAGCCACCAGCCCAAAACTCACTCCCCGCAACCCTTCGTCAGGGTGCTGCCAAGTGTGCTCATTGCCGGGGTCAGGCTGGACACGGGTAAGGCTGAGCCCTGGTCCTGAGCTGAACCAGAATCTCCCCCGTCACCAACCCACGTTTTAATTAAGATGACAAAAGCTTAAGAAATCAAATATCCTGGCAATGGGGAGTCTGGTAATTAACTGCTTGAGATTTACTGAGGGTGACCACAATCGTGGTTCCCATCCCAAGCGGACGGGCAGAATGTCCTTCCTGCCTCATTTCAGCGAGTGCTGTCATGGGACTAAATTCTGTCCTATGACTGCAGAACTCATTCTCTGTGGATTGTGGCCACCACCCACAACGGTGGGGGATGGAAGCACTGAGCTATCTTAGGCTGAGCCCACGTGGACTCTGGTTTGTGACAGCCGTGCAGGCTGGTAAGCCCCTGGCCTGCCCGGCCCCTGTGCTGTGCCTTTTCAGTTCCTTTCGTACATTCACCCTGTCTCTAAGGCCTTTTCTGCTTTAACGACTCGTGCTGTGTATTTTCTAGCATTTCCAGGTGTGTGGAGTTGGGATGATCCACCACACTGACTGAAAGTGAAACTGACTTTCCACACTGGGATCTCAGGTCCTTCTGGTAGTAGCCACCTCGCTTCACTTTACCCTCTGGGGCCAGGGAGCCTCCAAGCAAACCCCTGCCACAGAAGAACCAGGCCCAGAGAGGGGAACTCGAGCCACACCACTTGCAAGAATCTGGTTTCCAGTTTCTTGTCCAGAGCTCCCGTCTCAGCTGCGCTGGCTCTTGGGCCTCGGGCTGATGCTGGGCAGGTTCAGGCAAGTTCTGGCCAGAAGCCAGACCATATGGGTCAGATCCTTAATGCTTAACTCTTCAGGCTTCTCCTCACCCTCTCTGCCCCCACCTCCACCTTTAGGGAGCATCTCCCATGCCCAGGGCCCTGCCCACATCCACATCAGCCCACGTCCCCTGGCTGTGTCAATGGGGCTCAGCTGCTGCACGAAGGAGCCGGCTGGGGTGCAGTCTGTGTTGGGACGGCCTCAGGGGTCTTGCCCTCCCAGACTGTCTGAGGGGGGACACGGCTACAGAGGCCACCTACTCATCCTTCTGGATGAGGTCAAACAAACCCGGCTCTTAAATGACGTAACCACAGCTCAAATCCGAGACATCAGACCAAAACCTCGAGTTCTCCTGCTGCCTAGCCCTGTTTCTTCAAGGGGTGTGGCCCGTTCTCATCCTCAGCACTGTCCTCGCCCTGGGCCTTCTGTCCCCAAGGCTGAGTTTCCTCAACGGTGAAGTGGACGAAGGTGACAAGCTGGGGTCAGCTCACCCCTGGGCCCCTCTGACTAAACATGGCAGGAATGGGGAGGCCAAAAGACCTTGCCCCAGATTCAGCAGAACACCCAGAGCATGGAGCAGGACAACAGGTACTTATTTCTCTTGCTATACGTGAGGAACATGCTATGAATTAGGGAAAAACATTCAGCCACCATTTGGTTTCAACTTGTAACAAACATTGATTTCACTGCCTCTCTAAAATCATAACACAGATATCCCCATTCCAGGGCCAGGTGCCAAAAGTTAGGGAACTCCTGAGAAGCAACCCCAGACACCAAACCCTGAGACCCCAGGCAGCTGTCTGTGGCTCACCTCAAAAGCACACACCTCTGCTGACACCTCCTACAGGGCCTGGTAGGGGAGTGTCCCATGTCCCGCCCTGGGACCACACAGGGGCAAGGGAGGGACCGGGTAAAGGCTAGACAACACAGATGCCCCTTGAGTAGCAGGCGCGGGCTGGACTCAGAGCCTCAGGCTGCAGAACCTCATTCCTGTTACCTTTTCCTGCAATTTGAGCCAAACAGCAAGAGTCCAAATGAGCAGGAAACTGATGTCTGCTCCTGAAATAGCCCCTTCAAAGGGAAAGTGCAGGGACAGCCCATTAACTAAAAAAAAAAAAAAAAAAAAAAGAAAAAAAAATGAGGGCTAAAAATAGGCCTTTCCACAGGGAGGCCAGGCCAGTGGACAAAGAAAGAGCAGGTTTGGAAACACTGCTGGGAGTTCAGAGAGTCGGCAGCTTCCTACAGCTGCCTGACTTGGCCACCTCCTGAGCTGGACCCTCAGGCTGCCCCTGTGCCCGGTCCACTCCTGCCTTTCTGGCTGCAGCCAACACATGCCAGCTCTCTGGCTGGACTGCGTCAAGGAAGCCCCTCCTCCCCTCCCCACTGAGGAAACTGAGGCCTGAAATAACGAGATTAACAAGCAACACACCCAAGACCACGTCACTGACAGGGACAGAGTGCCACTGGGCTCCCGGTGGCCTGACTCCAGCAGGCACACACCCACTACCTGGGCAACTCAGGTGTCTATGAGCAAGGCTACAAGGTGCACGAAGGCCGACAAGTGAGAGTTAGGACCCTTTATCACCCATTCAGAATACCCACCACAGGGCTGTGCCTGGCATGAAGAAACACCCGTGGGTGCAGTGGGGGAGGCAGGGAGACCATCTCAACACCCCTCCATTCTTTTCAGGCCATGGTCAGACCCTCCAAGGGGAGGCTAAACAACCTTCGTCCACAGAACGCCTGTGCTGGAGATGGAGCTTGCCCTGCCCAAAGCCTCCTGTGATGCTGGGTGGGTGGTGGGTGAGGATGAGCTGGGCCCGGGCCTGTTCTGGGCCAAAGGCTTCTCCATCCGCTCCTCCAACTGCCTCATTCAGGTTCATGCAAACAAGGAGCCAAGCTGGGCTGTGGTGCCTCAGGCCTGGAGGGTGCACAGGAGAGCCCGGCTAAAGTGGAGCCAAAGCTCAATTTCAGCGAAGCCAGGAGTTCATGCTCGCTCCACATGATGGACTCTTAACAAAAAGGAAAAGCGTCGTGAACCCCAGATTTGGGCCAGCGAGATGCAGGGTGGCTTACCCGACTTCACTAGGTAAGGTCCTGCTTGCTTTTCTCTGAAATGCTGTTTGCATTTTCGCTCAGGCCTGGCATTTGTTTTGGCATGCACTGAAATTCACAATATGACTCATTCCTCTCAAGGCAGCACTCCAGCCTGACCCCTCTGGGCCCTCTCCTGCCCTGGCAACTGGGGAAGCTCCCCAACATCTCCTACCCACCAGGCGGGTGCCAGGGCGCGGCCATGCGGCCTCCTGGGGAGGGGTGGGCACAGATGCCATCATAGCTGTTCACTCTCAGAGGAAGGTTCTAGCAGGCACAGGCTGCGAGGGCTTGAGGACTGGGGATGAGGGAAGGCAGCCTTGACCCCAGGTGGTCACGGGGTTGGGAAAGAAAGGTTTGGGGGAAAAGACCATTACTGTTTGGATTTCACAGTAAGAGGAATTTAATTTCCTCTAAAAAAAAAAATCCCACACATATTTTAATTTTAAAAAGCTTTTTACTACAAAAGGCTCAATTAATTCCTTAGAACCTCCACATCCCAGCTTTTGGCTGAGAAGCACCCACGTAAGGAAAGAAGCCTGGCAGGAGGCTCTGCCCCCAGCCTTCAGCGCAGTTCTCCTCTGCCTCGCTTAACCTCGGTGCCTTCTGCTCACTTCCCATCTGTTTGTACGATTTTCCTCTGGCTCTGGGGAAGAAGCTGGCTTGTTCCACGGGTGTGGGGTCCCCGAGAGCCCTCCCTGTCCTTTCGGATGCTAGACCAGCTGAACCTGTTGCAATTTTTTCAGATGGACCCCCGCACACGTCCTCATGAACACATGGATGTCCACTGGCACCTCTCCTGTTTTCCCCACAGCTGTGGGCTCAGTGGAGGAGGGTCATCACGACCCTATTTTCTGGGGGGCCTGGAGGCATGACTCCCCTACAGGTCGTGGGGCCGGCTAGCTCAGTGCCGGGCTGCCACCCAGTGCCTCTGATCCTTGGGCCATAGCCCTGTGGATCTCTCCCAGGTCCTCAGACAGGATCTGTAGGTCAGGCCTCCACAGGAAGACGTTAGGACACACGGCGCTGCCTGCCCTGGAGATGGGCTGGCTGGACAAACATTTCTACCTGACACCCCTGGGTCGGGGCTGTAGGGTGGTGACCGTTCTGAGGTTAGAAAGGAAAACAGGAAGAATGTTCTGGCCAAGCCCCTGAGCGAGCACACAGTGGTGCAGAGCGCAGCCTTGAGCACATCGCCTGGGAGGAAACCCTGGCTCTGCTTAACATCATTGTGCGGCTCCATGCCTGGTTTAATCCACATCTGCCAAGTGCAAATGGTCCCTTCCCAGGGCAGGGAAAGGAATCCCCACCCACACTCAGCCCAGATTAAGGCCAAATGAGACCAAACAGGATGTGGGGGGCTGGGCAGCGGGGTGATGGCCCTGGAAACAGGCCAGGAGGCCCTGCCTGCTGGGGAAGCCTCTCCCGTCTGCCTCCTCCTGGATGCTCAGCTGACTCAGCATTTCCCACCCTCTGTCCCACTCCCCACCACCGCCACCACTGACCTTGAGCCACAGCTTTCTACAAAGCTCCCAAAATAGCCAGGTCTCTGGTATCTACCAATTAGGCAGTGGCCACCGGGGCAGGATCTAAGAACTACAGGGTATCTGGAAGGGACCTGTGGGCCGCATGCTCTGTTGGACACAGGATACCTCACTCACGCTTCCCATGCAGCCCACCAGGCCATGCCCAGCCTGAGGCTCCAGGGACGAAAGGAAGCTCGTTTCACTCTAAGTAGAGAATCCTTGGAGAGCCCTCCTGTACCCTAAGCCAAGACTTGTCTCTGGGAATTCTGTATGCACTATTTATGATTCACTGCGTTAAGTCATTAAAACACACAGTGCTCCTCAGTGAGCCACTTTATGGACATGATCTCATCTGAGCCTCCATGAGGCAGAGACACTCAAGACCACAGATGCTCCTGAAGGACGATGAGACCTGAGACCTCCGGCCAGTCTCCAAACTCAACCACCTCCAAGGAGTACATAAACCACCTCCAAGGAGTACATAAACCACCCTTCAGATGCACATACTCGGGTTCTGTGTGGTCACACCATCCTTTTCTCACCCATGGCGCATGCACTAAGAGTAACTGGGAGAGCCAGGGCTGGCTCAGAACCACAGACCACACGGGGAAAGGCTGTTGCTCTCCCCTGTGTCACCCTCACTCCAACCATTGGGGCAGGAAAACGGCACCACAGCTGCTCCAGACCAGCTGGGCAGGCGCTCCTGGTTCAAATTCACAGTTAAAACCATCAGATGCTGACAGCCCCCACAGACCCCCATCTTGCAGATGGGAAAACTGAGGGATAGCAAAGCCCAGGCTCTTGTCCGAGAGAGGGAGCATGTGCAGAGTGGGGCTGAGACCCTGCCATTTACATTCACAGACAACTCCACTGGGGCACTTTTGGCATGTTTTTTCTACAAAGGGGCTCTAATTCTTCTAATTGTATATCACTTTGCATGCATGTCTCTGCCCTCATCACCTCTCTAGGGAGCCCGAGAGACCAATCCTAATGTCCTACAAGCCCACTTCCTCTGCTGCTTTGGTGGCTCAGATGAGAGCAAGCTTAGCAGGTGTGAGGTTTGCACAACTGAAGACTTAGCTGACACCGCCCCGGGCTCCACAAGCTCCCCTTTCTAATGGGCACTTCCACCCCAGGATGCTCACCTGAACACAGGCATCAAGGAGCCCCTGCCCCTACCCCTGTTGTGTGCACATTGTCCAGGGCACGGCACCTCCGTGCTGGAACTTCACATGCCTAGCTGAGGCCCTAGGAGGGTGAGTGCTGAGACGAGAGAGCCCTCCCCTCTCTGCATACATTACCCAACAAGTGCACCTGTGTCTACACATCATGGCACAGATGTGCTGTAACCTTTCTACCATCAGTATCTAAACAGGCCTCAACTCTGTTGGTCTCACATATAAATCACAAAGTCCACCCAAAAACCACTGTAAAAGAGAAGTCCACTTACTCCAATTGTGAACTTGAACTTAAATGGGGGCCCCTCAAAGAATGCAGCGCAGTTATCATCACTTCCCGTCGCCAGCCGGTACGGCCTGCTCTGCTTGATGTCCACGCTGTTGATGACTTTGTTGTGTCCTGTGATCTCGCCCACAGAAGAGCCACTGTCCCACAGGAAGACGGCTCCAAACCTGGACTCAATGAGAGGAGTCAAAGGAAAAAATCAATCCTGGACGGTCGATAAGAAACGTGATAGCTGAGCTACCAGTGCACCAAGGACAGGAGTGAATGTTAGCAGGGCAGCTTGGGAAGTTAATGGAACAAACTTGAAAGCACTGTGATTCTGGCTCTGTGGGTGTTTGTCCAAAAGATCTAAGGGCAGGTAGGGACAACCTAAGTGCCTTTGGGGAGGGACTGCATGTACGTGTCTGTATGGCCCCATGCCAAAGTACTTCCCGCATGGCAGCTGCCTCAGAAGCACCTGCCCGGGGAGGATCTTTATGGCTTCATCACTCTAGTAATAGCTCTGTGGGCAGGGGCCAGGAAGCAGACCAGTTACCATCCCCTACAGGAATGGAGAAGCCTTGCTCTCAACTGGCATTCAAAGAAAACATATTGTGGTAGTTAACATTTGCTACCAAATGAAAAAGGAACAAAGACCCACAGGAATGACTTGAAAAACCACAGAAAAATTAATACCCCACCAGTGCACAAACTAAGAAGTGCCTCTTAGGGCGGGAAATGAAGACATGTGGCTGTCAAGTTCAAGCCCTCGTGGGCAGCCACGGTGCTGTGCAGGGAACCCTGACGGCTCTTGGAATAAGGAAACCTGGGTTCCAACACTGACCCTGCCAGTCATCAGGCCCACAAGGCAGCACCCGCCACCCCAGCGTCCACTGGGCCTTGTTCCTTACTCAGGGAACCTTAGGTGGTGCACCCAGCTAGGGGCACAGTCCAGTCTCCCTTGTGGGTTCATATGGCAGCTCCCAGAAGGGACCCTGATGAAAGAGCTACCTCTCTTTCGCCTTGTCCCCTCCTGCTGCCTGGAAGGTGGGCATGCATGGCAGCTGTTCTGGGAGGCAAGGGTCTCAGGATGTTAGAGGAGAGAGAGAAGAGTGAGGCCCCAGGGACAGAGTCACTGTGATGTGGAGCTCTCCCTCACATGTGGCTAGTCACCACCTGTGAAGGTGGCCAGGAGCCTGGCCCCTATTGGGAGCTCAACCTACACTGGCCGTAGCTGACACAGACATCATGGCATCCCCTTCCCACCCGGGTGCAGCATGTGGAGCATAGGCCAGGGGATGGGCAGAGTGGCCAAGGGAGTGACTCACTTCTCCCTTCCTTCCCCGACCACGGCGATCCTCTTACTGTCTTCGGTCCAAGCAATGTCTTTAATCTTCCCCGCGAAGGGCTGATACTCATACTTCAGCAGGTGCTCCTTCTGCGTGGTGTCCCAGATCCTCAGCTTCCCAGACACATCTGTGGAACACAGAGGTGGTGAGAGCCACACATCACCACTGGAGAAGGGCCGTGTGGCCACAAGTCCACTCAGCACCACCTCTGTTTTCTCAGGCTTCCTGGAGGGAAACGACACTCAGCCACCCTCCAAGCAGAGCCTGCTGCCCCCATGCCGGCTGCTACTTGGGGTCTCTGCATTTCACCAGAAATCACCTGGGAAAACAACCCTGCTTAGATGTCAGAAAAAGTGCAGGACACATGACGGTGACATTTCAATATGTCATGAAGTTTAGTTACTGTGTTTCTTTGCATGTAGGGACATCTAAATGGCCTATAGGCCTTGGACAACCTTTGTAAAAGTGACAAGATTAGCTATGCCTGCCTTTCCCGTGCTGCTGCTGCAGGAACTAACGGAACTGAGGTATGCAGCTGTGTGGTGCAGCCGTGCAGCCCGGGATGACGCTGTGGCTTGGCCTGGTGGCCCTTGCCAGGGGTCTGTAGACCTGGCCCCCTGTGCAGCTCCCTGACAGCATGCTGCCAGGCAGATTGGCAGCCTTACTCGCTACCAGGAATGCTCCACAGCTCACAGGAAGAAAAGTGTGAGTAAAAGTCTTTTCAGAGACCTACCAGGTAGGTGTTGCGAGGGGAGGAGACCTGTACACTGAACCTGATGGCAGCTGTGTTCTCACCAGAGCGTGGGCCGCCGACTGCAATAGAGCAACGATGGAGGCCACACACCTCCCTCCCACACCACGATCCTGTCACCAAGTACCAACTCCCAGCCAGACACACCCCTTCCAAATCAGCACTGCATCGGTGTAAGGAATGGGAGCGTCTCACACAAACTCTTGGGCTTAGAACCTCAGCCCAGGCCTCCAAGCAGGTAGGGGTGCCCAGTTTCCCCAGAGGACCCCAGGACACGTCAGTATCCCATACAACCCCAGCTGTTTCCGGTGAAAACAGTGCCTGTTTTCTTGGTCCAGCCAAGGCAAGGCAGGGCAGCAGAGGAAGTGAGCAGAGGCCGGCAGCTTCAGAGGAGGAATGCTGGGTGTGCAGGAAGGACATGCACACCTATGCACACGTTCCCTCACGTGTACTCACAAACACTGCCCCATGGAGAGGACAATGCTCCCCGGGATGGGGTGGAGGGTATCTCACCCTCTACCCCGGGACTGGGCCCGGGGTTCCCACCTCCCTGGGCTCAGCGAACCACTGCCTGCTCCTCCCATCAGCGCAGCCTCCGGCCCAGGTCTGGCTTCCCAGCCACGTCCCACCCACCATCTCACTAGCCAGTTCATCATCAGCCTCCTCCACGGGCCCTGCTTACTAGTATAATTCTTTTCGGAAGCAGCCAGGTCAGGAAAGAGACATTAGGGGCCCTGGGATCAGGTGCTCAGGCCCTGATCTGATGAGAACAATGCTGCCATAGTACCCAAACACTGGCCGAGGGCCTGCTGGGGGCCAAGTCCTGTGCTGGGGGAATAGCAGTGACCCTAACAGACCAAGCACCTTCCCTGCAAAAGGGTCTAGAGAGGGGACAGACAATAAAAGCACACCTTCCATTTCGTGGCCATCCACAGGGCACCAGGAAGAAAAGCTTAGCAGTGCAGGGACAGGGGAGAATGGGGGAGGCTCCCCTCCCTGCGCAAACTCTTGCTCACCACCAGGACAAGGGGCTGCACAGGGGAGTGATTGTGCTCAGGGCATCTGCACCATCCCTGTGCCCCATGCCCAAGTGCACAGAGGTGCTCAGCAAACCCATGGGGTGAAGCAGATGGAGTGGCAGGTGGGAGAGCCAGCCCCCTAGTCCCAGGGAGGCTTCAGCTCACAATGGAGCCACAGCCTGGTCTTCCCTTGCCTGAACAACCCTCACGGCATCCAACCCTGGGCACAGATGACCCTTCCTCCAGGAAGCCCACCCTGGGCCTATGGCCAAACCAGACGTCTGCCACTCTCTGCACCCCAAGGACCATTGGGAATCACTGTCTGGGTGATGAGGGGACTGGGCAACAGGGGCAAATCACTAGCATGGAGCAATCTCAGGAAAAATAGAGGATGGGGCCTGCCCCAGAAATGACCCCTGCACTTTGAGAAACATCATGAGGGAATGCAGGCTCCCAGCGGGCAGAGACTGACTGTCTCATTCAGTGCTGGAGGCTCCCAGGTGTGGAGGTTTCAGCAGCCACAGACCAGTTAGCCTGGCAGGATCTAAAGAGCCCACAGAGGGCTGGGACCCTTCCTGGGGGTGAGCTCCGGGCTTCCTGATGTGCTGGGAGCCCTCCACCCAGCTGGGCACACCAGGTACCAGGTAACCCACTTAGTGAGCCGGCACTTCCTGGGCTGCCCTCCTCCTCCCTCCAAACCCTACACATCACACTATTTTTAGCCCAACTCCATCTCTGCAGCAAACGTTCCTCTGTAACCCTTAATAATCACTTCACTCTGTTCAAAGAAATGTATTAGGAATGGAAAACGTGATCACCACCCAAGAATACCTGACCGAGTAAGGCCTCAAACTCCCTTGGTTCCTCCACCATTATCAGGATGCTTTTAAAAAGAGAGAACAGACTGATAGTCATTTATTTATGGGGACCATCCTTTGCGTCAGTCTCAGACACAGCCTTCCTTGTGGATTCTGCAGTAGCATCTGAAGGCCATCGATTTCTGTCTTGTTGAAAACCCCCTCGGGACCCGGGAGAGGGCAGGCCTGGACCTGCGAGCTCTCGGCTTGACGCTGACAGAGCAGGGAAGCCGTGCCAGGCAGGGGGTGGAGGCCCTGCCAACCACATTCCTCTCCCGAGAAGACACTGCTCAGAGCACCCGCCTCTGTGTTAAACACAATTGAAAAGACGTTTGGGCCAAATCTTGGGGCTTTAAATGTAGAGACATATTGCTGGCAAGCAGGGCCAGGGGAAAAAAAAAAATCACAGGGCTAAAATAAAACATGAGATATAAATTAGAGCAAGTTTTACAGATGGAGTTGGAGTCGATCTCAACACTAAAATCATTAAGTGCCTACCGCACACCTGACTCCTGGGCCGGGCCTCACCATGATCTCGGCTGGCCTGCCGTCCCAGCTGGATCAGTGCAGAGCCCCAGTTTTGGTGACAGATAGTGTGGTCACCCTGGGGTTAGGCGGTACAAGAGCTGTGGTGCACTGCGTCAGCAGCCTCAGCTCACAGGAAGAGAAAATGAAGGCCCAGGAAGGGAAGTTCTTCCACTAAGGCTACACAGCTAGTAAGGGGCTACTATGGTTTGAACGTGCCCCACAAAAAGCATGTGCTGGAAAGTTAATCCCCAGTGCAACAGTGTGGGAGGCGGCCTAACGAGGTGATCAGGCTACTAGGGCTGCCCTCATGGATGGCTTACTGCTGTCATCAAGGGGGTGGGATTCCTTATAAAAGGACAAGTTAAGCCCCTCTGGCACTCCCTCACCCTCTTTCCTCTTCTGCCAGGGGATGACGCAGCCAAGAAGGCCCCTCAGTCCCCAACTCCCCAGCCCCCAAACCATAAGCCAACTCATTATGAACACCCAGTCTGTGGCATTCTGTTGTAGCAGCACAAAACAGAGTAAGACAGGGCTGAACCCAGGTCTTCTCCAACCCCAAAGCCTGCTGTCTCCCAGACTTATGCCCTTCAGGGAACAGGCTGCTGTGCACACACAGGGCAGTGCACACAGAGTCTAGCAGCACATGTGAATCTCGCCCTTCCCTCCTGATTGTCTAGCTTGTTCAGTGATCTGGCCACTTTCCAGACATGCTGAAGGGGTCCACATCAGCTCATGCACTTGGCCCTCCCTGGGCCTGGAGACAGGGCTAAGCATGGCAGGCGATAAATATTTGTCGAGCATGTGAATGAATGGATAATTGAGTGAGTGAATGAATAGGACCCCCCCCCCAACTTCTGTGCCTCCTGCTCTCATCTGTGAAGGTAAAGCTCGACCTCAAGGAGCTAAGTGAATAAAGCTCCTGCAAGCGTGAAAATCTTTCCACCCCTTGTCCAGCCTCCTCCAGTGCCACACAAAAGCCCAGGCTGAAGAGAGCGAAGGCCCAGCCCACAAATACAACGTAAGCGCTTGCTTTGGGGCCAGCACTGTGTCAGGCACTGGGAAAGGACAGCGGACAAGAATGACACAAAACAAAACTACAATTTAGACACACACGTAGTGAGCTTCAGCACATCATGTGGTTACCCACAGAAGGCCTCTGGCCAACCTCACAGGAGCCATTTCTGCTGACCTCTGAGTTGGAACCAACTGGAACACTCAGAACTAAAAAAGTATATTTTCTAGAACTAAGGCAAGTTCTGGAATGGGGCACTTCAGTGGCTTATACTTTCCTCGTCAGCCCCAACTATATACATTGGTTCTCTCACCTGTCAACCTAACCAGCCCTCCTCTCTCTCCCTACTCCCCTAGCCAGGAGCCCAGCTCAGCCTTGGGTCCCAAGTACCCCTTGGGCCACACCACATACCTCCAGAGGCGATGTAGAATCCGCTGGGTGCGTACTTGGCCACCACCACCTGATGGGCATGCTCTGTGTAGATGTCGGCCACGGCTGGGTTCTGCAGGGAGACCCCAGAATGAATGAATGAAGCTAAGCTGCTTCCAGCTCTCCAGATTAACACATTTGTGGGAAAAAAATGACATGCACACAAACACCTTAAGTCAAAACCTCCATAAAGAAAACCCTGGAAGCATACTTTGGGTGGCAAAATTTAAGGTAGTTTTTAACTCTTCTTCTTTAGTCTATGATTACAGAATTCAGAGGATTTCTTTCTTATCTGCTTTTCTGTACTTTCCATAATACAGAATATATATTTGTAAAATACACACATGAAATGAAAGTTCAACTAAAAAGGCCACCATGGTTCCAACTGTCCCCTACTTGTGGGAAGCTGCCAGTTGAGGCTGCCTGCATTCCAGGGCTGGCGTCCCAACTCCCCCAGGCTGAGCACCCTCTCACTCAGATCAGCTCTCCCGAGGCTGCCCTTTGATGCCCAAATGTCCCGAACAGCTTCTGGCTGTGCTGGGCAGGGGCAGAGTAGGGCATGAAGCTGAACCCCTTTGTCAAAAACCTGGGTTTGGGATGAAACGTCGATTCCCCACTCCCTTTTGCAGCACAGACACAGACACACACAGCCATTCTCAGTGTGTCTCCACACTCAAGCTTTCTTTTGGGAGGGAATAAAGACATGCCCATCTAATCTCTCTGATATCTGCTGTCAGCTTTCTATAAACCAACTGCTCCTCGAAGAGGCAGCTTCCTACACACTCAGGGCTGAGCACCAGTGAGGCTGCCCAGCTTCCTGGAGGCTGCTCAGGCACATCTAACCTGACCCACCACCTACCACCCCAGGCCCCTTGTCTCCTGTGGCCCCCTTGACAAGAGCCCAGGGCTTGCACTTTCCTCAGCCTCCAGGTCCCACGACCCCCATGCTGCCCTATGCCCGGAGACTGAGACCTGAGACACACACTCCAAACCCAACCCCCTCTTGCCACCCTGTCCCAAGCTCCACGTTTCTCTGAGTGCTGAGCCCTCAGACAGTGGCACCTGCCCTGCCTGCTAGCACCTACTCACCCATCAGGCCTCCCTGAGGCGACACCTCCCCTACAAAGCCTCTGAAGGTGGCTCCTATACTGCTAGTGATATTGTTCTTCTGTGTTGCCAAAGCATTTAGTATGTCCCTGAGGCAGGCACTACACACATCACAGTCCCTAAGGCCTTGTCCATGGCCCCCAACTTTTCTGTGACCTGCTTAAGGTGACATTCACCTCTTTAGCCATCACAACACTTAGCAAGTAACATGTGCTCAATGAATGGTTTCCGGAGGAAAAATATTTTACACAGTGCTCCTCTTTTATCCCTAAGACTTAACACTTAGCATTATGTGATACAGTAGATACTTGTGACATGTGATTCATGATTTAACTCATTTTGGAATAAACATTTGCTAATGAAATTAGAAAGATATCAAGATGTCGACTATGTATCCAAAGAAGATAATATGAATGGTATACAAGCACATGAAAAGGTGCTCAGCATCACTAGTTTTCTGGGAAATGCAAATCAAAACTACAATGAGATACCAGTCCACACACGCTGGAATCGATAAAATTAAGAGACTGATGTCACCAAGGATGACAAGGATGGAGGGCTGGGGACACTGCAATGTTCATACACTGCTGGTGGAAATGCAAAATGATATAGCTGGAAAATAGTTTGGCAGGTTATTTATAAAGTAAACATAACACTTCATACAAAATACCAGCAAACCCACTCCTAGATCTACCCAGGAGAAATGAAAGCACATATCCACAAAGAGATATGTGAATGATGTTCACAGATGCTTTATTCACCATAGCTCCGAACTTGGAACACACAAACGTCCATCAACAGGTAAACAGAGAAACACGCCATGGGACATCCATTCAATGCAACGCTGCTCAGCTGTAGAAAGGAACAAACTGCAAATGCTCAACAGCAAGAAGGTATCTCAAAAGCTTATGCTAAGTGAAAAAGCCAGGCAGAACAAGACTGTATACTGCATGATTCCCTTCATATGAGAGAAATTCAGGGAAAGGCAAATCTAATGACAAAGAGTGGATCAGCAGTAGCTGGGGGTGGGGGGTGGGTGGGTGGAGGGCACCTTGTGGATAGACGGCGTGTTCTGTGTCATTACTTTGGTGGTGGTTATGCAATTATATGTACGTGTGTGTACATACATACATCAGTCAAGAACCAAGTCGTATACTTAACACGGACAGATTTTACTTGTATCTAAATTACGCCTCATAAAACTAAGCCGCTGGTTGTCTATTAAACGTCTGCCTGATCCACCCCTCTCCTGCTCAGATTAGTCCTTCATATTTCAACATTCTGACATGGACCAGTTCCCTCACAAAGCACCCGGCAAAAAGTGACCGTCGACAGGCGACGCCTCTGAGACACTGTCCTGGTGCCCACTCATGGCCGACTGAGGGTCCTCCACTCACACATGGGGCACACCCCTTCCAACCCAGCCCTTGCTGGCTCCTGGTGACCTCTGCATGGGCAGCACTGTCTTGGAAGGGCGGGAAGGGCATCCCAGAGATGGAAGATGACTAGGCAAGACCACGGAGTAAGTTCTGCGCCTAAAAATTCCTTCCCCTAAATGGTCAGGGCTGTGTGTAAATCCCCAAGGGCACCCGAATCCTGCCTGCTCCGTGAATCACTCACTCGTTTGTATTCTAAATACAACTGGGTCAGCGTGGGGGGAGACACTCCACACTGCAGATAATGACTTACATCTGAGTCACAGCAACCTCCTGCCCATGCTGCTCAGCTCGCAGAGGGAGGCCGCTTACTAGAGCCAGAAAGACACCTCCCCTGTCCCTGCTGTCACTGCCTGTTAGGTTCATTCCAGATCAGCTGGGTCCAGATGGCACTTGGACACCCCTGCTGTGCGCCCCCTCCCTCCTGTGGTCTTGGGGAAGGAGAACGGGAAGCCAATCCCAGGGCCCAGTGTGTGGTTACTGCTGTGGGCAAGAGCTCCATCTCCCAGCAGGGCTGGGGAGTCTCTGCCTCGGGGAGCCCCTCCTCCAGGGCTTCCTTCCTGTGCCGTTGCAGAGTCCTCACCCCAGTTTGGCCCAGCCTTTCTCCTTCCACCCTGGCCAAGTTCTTCCTGTCTCTCCTGGAGACAGCAACAACTGCTTCCTAACTCATCTCTCCGTCCACCAATCTGCCAATCTCTACCTGACGACTTCACACCCTTGCCTGCAATCCCCTGCCCTGGCTCCTCTTGGGAGCTGCTCTGAGGCCCCACACACCAGGATCCCCAGGCTTTGTGCCTCCCTTATGTTGCCAGGAGCTCCCTGGGCCAAAGCTGCCAACCCACTGACCCATGACCCCCACCCCGAGCCCCACCTGGGGGCTAGGACAGGCATGGCCCCTCTACTCAGTGCCCCCACCCTCCGGGGGCCGGGGCAAGACCTCAGGACAAGCCCCAGAATTCTGCCATCACCCCTCAACCGCCCAAGGAAATCAGGGGGCCTCCCAGAAGACACGAAGGACGCCTGCACTCGAGGAATCACATGTGTGATGCAGAGTCAGGACCCACAGTTGGTGACAAGCAAAAGCGTATGAGAGCACTCCAGCTATGCCCTCACAGGGCCAGGTTCCAGGCCCAGTGGTAAGGATTTGGAGTAGCAGCTGGTTCTGCTCTTTCTCGTTGTCCTCAGACTTGATCACCCCCACCTCCCACCTGTGTGCCAGAGCTCCCTGCCCAGAAACAGTTGGTCTTTTTTCCTAGGAATTCTGTCAAAGGGGATACCTGAACAAACTCCCCCAATACCTTTACAATTTCTGTCCTGCCTTCATCATGCAAACAAGCTTACAGAAGGAGAGTTACCCAACTGCGGCTAAGCTCAGGGCAGCGTCAATTCAGCCAGCTTTGCAGCTCCTGAAGCTTCTACATCCCCACGTCCTATCTCTCTCAGGCAGTGAGGAAAGGGTCAGAGGTCATTACACCAATTTACAGATAGGCTGTGACAGCACAGGGTCCCAGGCTTTGGCACTCTTATTGCAGCTCCTGGCCCACAGTGAGCCCAGTGGAACATGCTGGAAGGCTGGGGAGGCCCCAACCAAAAAACGTTTCAGCCGCGTGATACAGCGCTGCAAAAGGAGCCTCTCTGTGCTCTTCTCTAGTTGCAGACGGTCCCTAGGAGCCTACAGAGAAAGCCCCAGGCTTCCCCCACCAGTCTCCTAGGTGGAGTGCTGGTTTTTCTAACAGCCTTGGGAGCAACAGAAGCTCACGACAGTGACTGCTATAGCTAACCTGTGTGTTAAACACCACTGGCAGGGCCCTTCTGGCTCACTAGTGACTAAGGCCAAACCCAAATGACCGCAAAGAAACCCAGCTCCAAAAAGCAGCAGCATGTTGCCCTTCTCGTTATCTTCTAAGACCAAGGCAAAGGCCACCTCCTGCAAGAAGTCGTCCTGATGCTCCCAGCTAGACATGATCTCTCCCACCCCTGAACACCACCTTCTCTAACCTACTACCCTACTACTCTTACTACTTTCCACCTGGTACTACACATCATTTTTGTACCCTACCTTCCTTCTGCACTGAGTAGAGCCCAGAGGGCAGGGCCCTTTGCAGCTGCCAAATGCCCCAAAAGACCAGAGCATAGCTGGACCCTGGTAGCTGTTTATCAAGAAAGAAACCACCACTCACTCACTCACTATATTTGCTCTCAAATGGACAGTGTGTGGACCCTTCAATGGATTCTCTTTGAAACCTCACACCACCTCCCACAAGGAAGGTGACCTCATGACTTATCTTACAGGTAAGAAACCAAGGCACAGAGACAGCGAGTGACGTGCCCTAGGCCGCCCAGGCCTTGAACCTGGGCACAGATGCTACTGGCTTGTGGTGGGTTTATCTGATGTACCCCGTGGTAAGCTGAGGAGTGTACTGACTGTGCACAACCTTCGCACCATCACAGTCAAACCACCACCAAGTCAGGGACCACCTGACAAGGTGCCAACATTAGTCTGATTCCTTAACTTGGAGAAGACAAGTCTGCCGGCAATGGCCGGCAGTTATGTCTCAGAATTGCATGGAGCCAGGTCATTCAGCTGGTGGGAGAGGCAGGGTGGTCACTCACCGCCCGCCATGCCCTGAACGACCTTCCCTGCTTGCCTCTGAGCTTAGCCCCATAGCCCTCAGGCCAGGGCCAGGAAGCTTAGGTGTGTGACCCTGGGCATGGCAGTGATTCTCGTGGGATGATGCATAAACAGGACACTGCCAGCTTCCTCTGTCCTCCCTTCTCCCGCTACCTGCCCAGGACTTTACTGAGCAGTCACAAGAGTAGACTCTGCCCCTCCAGAGCTTCAGTATCCTCATCTCCACAAAGAGAGACAAAAGCAGATGTGTACCGCTTTGGCCCAGGCACTCCGAGACGCTTTGTGAATTAACTCAGTTAAAGCCTATACCGACTCCATGATACTCTGCTTACTCTTACAGTCGTGGAAATGGCAGAGAGCAAGGGTGAATTCGCCAAGTGCTCGGCCACCGCCCAGCACAAAATGCACTCGGCAAAGACCAAAGAGGTGCTCAGGTTTATATGCTCCTTGGAGAACAGTGAACAGGGTGGGGACAGGACTAGGACTGGAGGGTGCAGGTCAGGTGCTGGCCTTTTTCTGGGTAGAAACAGGTAACGGGGGTAGGAGCAAGCCAACCAGGGCTGAGGATCTGCGGGTCTAAGGGATCAGGGCATGTCACCAGCGTACGGAATGCCCACTCGCCTGCGACAGCGGGACAGAAGCAGAGAAGGCCCCTTCAAGCTCAGTGTCCACAGTCACTCCTGACAGCATCCCGCGGAGGGCGGAGACCCATTCCAGGGTCAGACTGGCAGGGGAACTGGAGGAGCCTCTCAGGCCACTCTGTGGCAGAGGCTCCCTCCACTGGCCTTAAGAGTGAGGCGGAACCTTTTCTTTTACAACAAAGATGGCTTTAATATCCCTCCCCTCCCTCCAATAGGGCAAGAAACACGCCACCCCATAGGCATCCGCAGTGGGACTGAGAGGACCCAGGTGTACATGGTATTTCCTGCCTGGACTCTCCCTACCTCTGCTCTGTGTCTGTCTCAATTATCTTCCTGGAGAACTCTTATTCATCCCCCAAGACCCAATGCAAATGTGCCTCTTCTCCAGCAGCTCTGTGGCACAGCTGGTTCTTCCCCCAAGTTCCCAAAGCACTCAAGACATTCTTCTTTCAAAGTGCTTAACCTGGTGCATTAGAAGGTTTTCGTTTGTTTTTTGAGAAAGGGTCTCGCTATGGTGCCCAGGCTGGCCTTGAACTCTTGGGCTCCAGCAATCCTCCCATCTCAGCCTCCTGGGTAGTTGGGACTACAGGCGTGAGCCATGCCTGGCTATTTACCAGAGTTCTCAGCCTCGGCATTACTGGCATTTTGGGCTGGATAATTCTTTGCTGTAGGATGGTCCTGTGCCTTGAAGGATGTTTAGCAACATCCCTGGCTTCTACCAAGTGGCACAAAAATGTCTTCAAACACTGCCAAATATCCCCCAGAGGGATGAGGTGGGGGCAAAATCACCCCTCCCTTAGAACCAGAGTTAAATCTTGGCCCTGTGGCTTACAGGCATGGCTCAGCAAGACAGGATAGGGAATGTGTGCTGGGAACGTGAAGAACCAAGGCACCGTTGTACCAGAAGAGCATGCCCCAGGCTGTGCGTTAAGCCTTGAGCAGCTTCCTAATTGCCTTCTCTGCCTCAAATCTCAGATACAGAACTCTCTCTCTCCTGCAGATCTGATCTTGTTACTTTGTCTGCCTGACCTTTAATGATTCCAGTGACCTCCGGAATAGGTCCAGGCTAACCCAGGGCTGCCTGAGCCACCTACCACCACTGGACACCCAGAACCTCCCCGGCCTGGGTTGCATTCGCTCCCCTCAAACGCAGTGCCACAGCTAGGAGCCAGATCCACTGTGGCCTTCTGGACGTGGCTCCCTCTGCCCCAGTGTCTCCCGACTGGCACCTGCAGCCATTCAGATTTTCCTGAGATAAAGGCCCCATGGTACTCTCTGGTTCCTTGAGCTGTGAGGTGGTTAGACAGAAGGCCCTGAGGTTCCTGGCTCTGGAGCTGGTGCTGCTGCCTGCATGTTTCCAGCTAGGCGGTAATCAAACATACCACTTCCTTCTGCCACCCAGAGCTCATTTCACCCAGGACAGTGAGCTCTGGGCAGTGCCTCTTATCCTGTATCCCATCAGGCCAACGGCTGTCCTGGACACACTGCAGGGACTCGGCAGGTATCCAGTTAGATGGGAGGGAAGAGGTCAGTCCTCAAGCTCTCTGCCCCACTGCCACCACCCTCAACCTGCAGGGAACATACGGGGTGGGGGGTGTCCTTCTGTGCATGACTGGTACAAGATCACACCAAGTGACACTGGTCAGAGAACAGAGTTCAACATCCCCCAAACTGGTCCACACCCTGTTCCAGGAGACAAGCCCACTGACACCACACTTGGATGTGCAGCAAAACTGCTGTAAACATTTCACCCCCTGAAAATCAATTTTATAGACATAACTTTTCCAAATGCATATTTCAGTCCTGGAATCTAGGAACTGGATATTTTACAAAGCAGGTCCCAAACTTGCCTGCATAGCAAATCCACTGGCTGTATCTGGCACCATTTGAGAGGCCTCTGTCGGGAAGCTCACTGGCAAAGCTGGCTTTTTACAGGGGAGGGATCCTGGGAGTTTAGAATTGTGAACAGGTTCCTTCAGAGCCACTGGGTGTAACCCTTCCCAGTCTTTGCACAGAGGCCACAGAAGGCAGAGGCAATACGGGCCTACCAGGCTGTGCCCACAGGATGACACAAGCTAGAAAGAACCACCTTAGACCCAAACAGGTGCCAGCACTCGCGGGAAGCCTTCCTTAAGCCCTCTGCATGCACGAACCACCCCTTCTCAGTGGGGAACTCGTCTCAGACATGGTGTACACGCTGTTCACTGGAATCTTACTTTTGGAGCTCTCTCCTTCTGGAAGCTTAGTGTCTAGATGGTCTCTATCACAACATGCTTTCACTCTGCAGAGGACAATTTCCTCTTCAGGGGAGGCAATGGGCTGTGTTATAAGAAGTAGATAAAAAAAAAAAACCCCAAAACAAAAAGCTACCCTTTTTCTACAAGTTTAAGAAGTGCCATTATGCTGGATTCACTAAACAACTTTTAAGTCAACAAAATAAATGACAGAGGTAGTTCCAAGTGGAAAGTCATCAAGGGTACTTAGCTTTGAAAGAAGGTAGATCCCACCAGATTCAGGCCCAGCAATCTAAACCGTGCTGAGCTTTTCCTAGTCTCAGCTCCAGGAGCCAACCTGGCCCAGCTTTCAAAGACTTTCAATCAACAAATAACTTATTGAGCACCTACAGTGTACCAGGCACTTTTCTAGGTGTGAGGACCCAGCAATGAATGAAACAGAGAAAGAGCCCTGCTTGCCTAGAGCTTGTGCCTAGTCAGGGCAGACAGGTAGACAGCCTGTGTACACTTGTAGGCAGTGTACGTAGGCCTGCCCGTCAGCTTCCTTCCTACTTATTGTCAGCACTAAGGGATAGAGATGGCCAAGGATGGAAATTCTATTTGGGGGAAGCTCCCCTACTGAGCTGACATCTAAGAAGACAGGGAGTAATCCCTGTGGACACCAGAGAAAAGAATACCCAGGCAAAGGCAATGGTAACGGCAACAGGTCCTGCTATGTGTGGCATGTTCCAGAAGCAGCAAGGAGGCAAGAGTACCCAGAGCTGATAGAGGAGAGGACCTGCAGGGTGAGGTTCGCCTACTGCAGTAAGGACTCTGGCTCTTGCCATGACATAGAAGACTGCTGGAGGCCCGTCTCCTGTGTTTCAACCACTCTAGCTGCAGTGTTAAGGACAGACCACAGGGCAGCAAGGGTGAAAGCTGGGAGACCAGTGTGGCTATTTTTTTGTTTTTGTTTTTTTTGGGGAGGGGGCAATAATCTAGGCAGGAAGGGATGGTGGTAGCTTGGATGGAGATGGAAACAGAGGAAGTAGGGAAAATTTGTTAGATTCTGAAGATACTCTGAATGCAGAGTCAGTAGGATTTGCTGAAGAATTAAGCATGGCACCAAAGAAATGGGGAGTCCAACATAAGTCCAAGGTTTGGGGCCTGAACAGCTGGAGGAATGGTGCTGCCCTTTGGGGAAGGACACATGGGAAACCCAAATTTGGCTTGAGGTATGTAAAATCTGAGATGCCAATGAGACATCAGTTAGGCCTTCCATGGTCTAGTCTCAACCTCCCTCCTTCCTTCCTGAGCCTGTTTTCCAACTAAACCACCTTCCTCCCAGTACCCTGAATGGTCGTGAGAACTCATGTCTCATTTTTCCCCAGGAATACTTTGCCCTGATAAAAAATACCTTGAGTACCCATGGTCCATCCATCAAACTAACAAGAAACTGAGGACCTACATCTGGCATAGGGAGGGCTAGATTAGCAGTATCCCATGCTGTCCTAGCACTGCAGAAACTTAGATGAGAAGGGAGAGAGGGTGCACTCAGGAGAGAACAGCAAACCCCAGGGAGAGATGAAGAATAAAGATCACTGGCTCAGACACAGTGGCTCACGCCTGTAATCCCAGCAGTTTGGGAGGCCAAGGTGGGAGGATTGCTTGAGGCCAGGAGTTAGAGACCAGACTGAGCAAAAGCGAGACCAAGTCTCTACCAAAAATAGAAAAATTAGTCAGGTGTGATGGTGCATGCCTACAGTCCCAGCTACCTGGAAGGCTGAGGCAGGAGGATGGCTTGAACCCAGGAGTGTGAGGTTGCAATGAGCTATGATAAGGCTACTGTGCTCCAGCCTGGGCAACATAGAGAAACCCTGACTCTCAAAAAAAAAACCAAAACAAAAAAAAAAACCACACAAAACTCTGGAGCAGGTAGAATGGGTTTCACAAGTCAGGAAAAGCTTCCTACAAAGGGGATGCTTGTCCATGGCTGTGAATAGCTTCTCCATTGGAAGTGGCTCAGTATTCGCCTCCTCCACCTTGCCGTGTCTGACTCCTCTTCATAGAGTGAGAGGCCCATGGGGGTGAAAGGAGACGCTGAGGTTTTTTAGAAGCCTGCACAGCACCAGACACGTAGCAGGTGCTTTATGTGGGGTCTCCTACCGGAAGTGAATGTGGACTGCAATGAATGTGGGCAAGCCTTGTTAGAGGCAAAACTTAATATTCTACTGCTCTGTATCCCCAAGAATACTTTAGCACATTTCATCTGTCAAATTACTAAGTGAAAACCTCCTTAGGTCTGTCTCAATTTTTATTTTCTCAAGATCACAGGACCGACTCGGAGCCTTTTAGATCATTACTATGTAAGTCCTTAGTGATGTTTCCCCAGTTCTAAGTGAGCATGGATCAGCTTTCTAGGAATCTGCATGACTAGCAAGTTGTTAGCACCTTCAAAGCACATTTACACCCACCCCCTCATTTGAGGTGCCCAGCAATCCCAGGCAGGGCAGAAACTGCCAAACAGAGCTGTCTTCCAGCTGAGCAACAGCAGTGACTGGCTGGCTTAACCAGAGTCAGGGCAGAGCCAGCAGCACCTCGGACCAGGAAACTGAGCCCCACAGAGCCCTTAGTTCTCTCAGCCAGCTGTGAGGCTCCTGAAGGTGAAGCATGCCTGATCAGAGACAATGCCAACCCACCAAGTGGAATCAGGCTGGTGTCCCTTGTGAGCCTACGGAATCAGAACCACCAGGCACAGCACAGGAGAAACCTCCCAAGTGGCTGTGGTGACACCTCCAGCTTCCATCCCCCTTCCATCACTCAGGCTGAGAAAGGGAGAAGCAAGACTGAAACCTGCAATCCTGGAGGTGAGGGAGGCTGACAGGCAGACTAGGTCACTTTGATAATTATGGAGGAACAACATGAATTTGCAAGGATTTCCCAAGGAGGAGCTGGCTCTGGAAGCATTTTAATCCTGGGTACAGGGTGCATGCAGAGAATGATTCATGGGACTAAACTGGTTCCTGTTTTTGGTGCGGGGCTCAGATCCACAGTAGCAGATCAGGCTGGGGTGTTACCCTGGGCTCTACCACACAGGGAGTCTGAGGGTATTAATAATGAGTGAGCCCAAGTGCCATTTACCAAGTGATCACTGTGCGCCAGGCACCGCTGGGCTTGAGACATGTGTCAGCTCATTCAGTCGGCCCAGGTGGCCAGGGGACATGGGGAAATCATCACGTTTCACAGATGAGGAAATGGGGGCTCACAGAGGCCCAAGTCCCCAGTCACACTCAGGTCCAAGCAGCAGCTGACCGGGTCTGTCTGATCCCTCAGCCCTCGCAGTTAAGGTCTAGACTAATCTGGGCCTCAGTTTCCCCATCAGGAAAAACAAATGGCCTTGGACAAACTTGAAACCTTGTTCTGGGCTCCTGAGGTGTGGCTCCTAGGCTGAGGGGGCGTGGCGCCCTCTCCCTCCCCAGACCACTGAGGAGGAGGTGAGGGCGTGGAAGGGAAATTCAGAGAATCCACCAATTCCTAAGGCAGCGCACATGCAGGGAACTAGCGCCTTGCGGAAGGGGTACTCACGTCGATGTTCCTTAGGATGACACACTTTCCATTGGTGTACAGAAAATTATTGCCCTTAGGGTCGCCGCCAATGATTTTGGAGACGCCCCTCTCCACCTGAGGGAGGCTAGCGAACACCTTCTCTGCGGAGACACAAACGCGGAAGGGCACATTAGGGGAAGCCCCCGCCTCGCCCCTACCCCAGGCCGGGTAGAGGACCGAGGGGACCGATGGGGAGGAGAGAAGGGCCCTGGACCGGTCTCAGCCGGTCACCTGTTGCCTCCGCCGGGAGGGGCGGCCGCCACTTTGAGGAGCGCAGGAGACTGCGCGACTTCCTGGTCTGCGCTCCCGACCGGGCCCTTGGGGAACCCCGGGGCTCTGCCGGCCCCGCACGCAGCGCCAACTTTGGGGCGCCCCCCGTGCGGGGCATCGCCGCCAGGCACCCCGAGGGCAGGCATACGGGCGGAGCGCTGGCCAGCTCCCGCACCCCTCCCCCGCGCCGGAGACCCCCGCCGCCGTGCCGAGGGCCGAGGGGCCGGGCAGCGCGGCGCCCCCCCGGGGGCCCCGAGCCGCGGCACTTACTGATCTCGTACGGCATCCTCGCCCACTTGTTACCGCGCCGCGCTCGCCGAGAGCCTCCGGGGCCGATCCACGCTGCGAATCAGACGTCGCCGAGGCCGAGCCCGGGGACTGGGCCGGAAGGCGGCGCCGGGCGTGCCGGGCGTGGAGGGGGCGGTCCGAGGCCGGGGCTCCGAGGCCAGCTCGCGCCTGCCCTGCGCGCTGCCGCAGCGGACGCCCCGAACCCGGAAGCGCGGCCCCGCGCGCGGCTCGCCCCCAGCTTTGACCATATATAGTCAAGCGCTCAGCTCGGTGGCTGCGGCCCCGACGAGCCTGCGCGGACCTGGCTGCGCCCCTCCCCCGTCGGCCCCGCCCCGCACGACGCTCCGCCCCGGAAGTGACGTTAGCAGCCCGCCTCTCAGCCCCGTGAAAAGGCGGCGCGAACTGCAGACGCGTTGTGAATCGTCCAGGGAGCGGGAGGCTGTTCTGTTCTCGTGAGCTGGGGTCGGCGGGCTGCTGAGGCCGCTCCGTTCCCCTGGGGGTTTCGGAGGCGCTGGAAACCCAGGCAGCTTTTTTCGTACTTGCGTGGTGGGCGCTCTGGGTCCTTCCTTTTGGCTGGGCCGGGCGTCCTGCCACTCAAAGAGTTTGCAGGCAGGAAGTGGGGTGCTTTTTCCTCTTTTTTCTTTCTCTTTTTTTCCTGAAGCTGAGCCGACACTCCTCGAAGCACTGCTGTAGCAGTGAACTTTGGGGGGGTGCCTTGCCGGGCCGACCGCTATCTCTCATAAAACTTCTTTCTAGAAAGCTAAGTCAAGGGCAAAAAGAGTGTAGGTTCTAAGAAAACTGGGGTACTTAAGAAAGCTAAAAACTCTAAAAGTCGGGGTAGTGGGGTGGGGGAGCAAGGGCTGTGAGGACAACTTTGGGGTGCTTTGAGTCTCGCCTTTCAGGGTGGGTACAACCCCTCTTTGGGTTAGGGGGCCAGGAGGGCGGTGAAGCTTGAGAAAGATGTAAAGCACCTGTGGGTACTTCAAATGTTCAGATAACCCAACCTTCAAGTGCTCTTTAACTTATCTGTCTAATGTGAAAGTCCTCTTGGTTTTGCTTTCAAAAACGTACCCAGGTTGATAACTTGCCACCTTGGCCCTAACTCTGCAGAGCACAGCCCTTGTCCTGGCTCACCTGGGTTTCCCATCCGGTCTCTTAAGCTCCTACCCTCCTCACCTTCTCAGTGTTCACATAGCAGCTGGGTGATCCTTAACGGGACGTCTGTTCCTCAGCTTGAAGCCTCAGCTTACAGGGGCTCCAAGTCTCACGAAGTAAAAAAGCTTAGGTCTGTCATGTGGCTTCCTGGGTCCTATGTGATGGTGTCAGGGTTGCTTCAGGCTATTTACTACCCTTTCTCATCTGTACCCTGTTCTTTTTTGCTGTGGTGTACTGGCCTTAGTGCTCTAAGA